>NW_010581330.1:90272-117501 GCF_000705375.1 Tinamus guttatus
CAGGAAAGAAGACAGATGATACCAGTTAGAGAAGTTTGTGTAGGAGCAAGCTGGCCTTTTCCATCTCAAGCTGCTTCAACTACATTAGCGGCATTGAAAGAGCTCAGTTCTATGAGAAGGAATGATCTTACAGGGATAAGTACTTGAAAGTCCTCCAAAGTAAAGCCCACAGACCTTGCAGCACAAAATGCCTACGAGGAAACCAAAAGTCAAATTAATTGTCAGCTGTCAGGGAGATCAATAAAAACTAGAGCCACATATCCTTCTGGTGCATAGATGTATATTCTATGTGGTATACACATCTCAATGATCATTTTTTTTTCTACTACAGGCTACAAAGCCTTCTTCAAGCTGCATCTTATGTGACAGTACATTGCACTTACTGGAACGCTAACCATAACATAGATATCACTGGTGTTAGTCTTGTGAGCCAACAGCCTTATACTACTCCAGGAGCTAGCATAAATGTTGGCTTTGCCTCGGAAAAGGAGCAGAGTCCATTCTTGAGACCAAAGTTTCACAGCAAAGCATATATGCTAGGTAGATCGACATTTATTCCCCAAGCTATACAGGCTATTGTCCTTTTACAGATCCTATCTCCAACCTTACACATGTTTTTAAAGCAAAGTAAATGTCTAGATAAGAGCGGAATCACAGTGCTGTAAATTTACATGAATGGAGATGAGATTAGAATCTAGACTACACACTTTAAAGATATAACTACAAAATGAGAAGTGTATTATTAACCATCAGTTTTTACTATGTAGAACTAGAGCAAAGTTATTTGAAGCATAAAAAAACTGGCAAAGGGCTGCCATATTTAATAAATCACTGAATCAATTATTCACTGTGAAAATCAATTACTTACTTCAAATGAGAATCTTACAAATAACCTCATGCCCTTTCATGCCATCTAAGAAAGTTACAGGGGAATCAGTCAGTAAAAAATGTCTTAGTTGTCTTTTATGTGCATTAAAAAGACCACACAAATCCAAGGAATTCTGTGCAGCTGAAGAATGCCAACAGAATAGCCCAGAACCATTTTAATGAAGTCAGTGTTAATTAGTTGGATTTTCATGGCAGTCAAAAGCAGAGTAGGACCCATTAGCTACACAGGTACAATTCTATTCAGCTATTGCAATATAAACAGAATATAACCAGGAAAAAAAAAAACACACACATTGCAACCTACATTAAAGAACTCTTCAAAAGAAAACAGAAGTCTGTTTTCACAGGCTATAAGATATTGACACAAAACACCACAAAACCACAACAGTGAGCATCGCTTGACTTTGCAGCAATTCCAACCACTTCCTGCCTTTAAAGGTCTCAAATCCATGACCTTTCTCAGGAAAAGCTGTTTGGAAGTCACCGTTCAGCCTTTCCCCTCCCACCTACAGACCCAAACCATTCCAGGAGCCCAGCAGTGCGAAGTACTTACCGAGCTGTAGAGATACCCCTCAGCGTTCATGGCAACGTATAGACCTGCCTTCACCCCTTGGATTGCCACCACACGAAGACCCACGGGAATTAAATTGAAAAGGGCTGTAGAAGGAAGAGAAAAACAACAGTATTCATACCCCGCACTTTGTCTCTCCTTTGGGCCAACCCACCCCACTCCTGACTCTTGTAAGAGATACTGAATTAGAAATAAATGTCCTGCTTCAAGACACAGGAAAGTCTGTAGCCATGAGGTCAATGCTGAAAGCAAATTTTAAAGAGTACTGAATTCATCTGCCTCTCAACAGCCTAAATATATCCACCAGAATGTCTGAGCTACAGTCTTTGCAATGTCAAGGGCCCAGATACACACTCAACCCAACCACATTTTGACAAGGTACTGTGGGCCAGCTGAGCTGCAGCAACTGCGCACGTACACATCTTTGCCCGTGGTAAACACAAGGTAGCACAACTTAGTTCATGTCACCCCAAAACAGACTTAAGCCCAGTCACACTTTTTTTTTTTTTTTTTGCATTTGCATTTGCCATCTGCTGAAAGAGTATATGGACGGCTACCATGACCAGAATGATGTGAATTAACTTGACTACATGACTGGTCCTCCGATCTCTGCTATCAAAGGCATAAAGAAACCCAAGAAGGGCTATTCCAAAAGTCCAGGATTCTTATACATTCAGGAAAAGCACTAGAGAGCACGGAAAAGGATAAGAGCTTTCAAAATTCAATTTTACAGCAATCTTATTGATCAAAGCATTTCTGTCACTTCCATCTGTTGTATTTCGGCAAATAACCCTTCCCATGAGCACACATATTACCATAAAGTCACACTTTTGCTACATTCTTAACATAACCAGCTCAAAGGGAAGAGGACAAAGAGCATTGATAGACTGAGCACTGATGCATTAGTGTTGCTTTGTTTCAGCTGAGATTTGTAGGACAAGAGCACCCAGATGCTGTAGGAACCCTTGTGCATCAGCTTAGAAAGAGCTAACTAGACCCTGTCCAAGGGCGCTCCCAGTACAGAAAAATTAGGCACAGAATCAGGCAGAAACAGACACACAGATTACACGGATATGTTTCACTCAAGGCGTTCGCACAAAAATTGGTCCTGTCCTTCCAAATTAGTCTCTGGAAAGACCCCAGCCATCATTAATCCTGGTAGGACAGAAAGAGATCACTCAGATCCAACTCAGCTCCAGCCCCTCAAGAGACCAGTTATACGTAGACATGCCAAGAGAGGCACATGGACTTGACTCCAACATGGAAAGATGTGCACCCAGCGAGATACGTTTCCTAAAAACCCCCATTACATTCAGTCTGGGAATAACTGCAGAAGAGAGAGAGGTTTTTGGGGAATGTTTTAGAAGACAACAGTATTTAAAGTAATCAAGGGAAAGAAAGAAGAAAAAAAGAAATGAAAATATGTTCTGACTCTTGCAGGCGGTGATGCAGACAAGAGCTTGACTAAAGTCACACAAGTTATACAGTAAAACAGAGTCCAGAGGGTGTGAAAAGAACTGGAAATTGGTTATACTCTGATTGGGTAGATTTGCTCAGAGGTCACAGTTGAATACCAGGTATTTCTTTAGGGTACCTTGGAAAACATACAGATAGGGAACGCAAAAAGTAACTTTACTAAAGGTGTTTAACAATTAGGTGCCCCAGGCTAAGCTAGTTCTAAGTTTGTCTCTGAAAAGGGATTCATGAATCCCAACTTCAATCTCTCACTTCTGTGAGTTATCAAGGAAGACTAGTTGACTCCCCTAGGTGAGCTGCCTAAAAGCAAAGCACCTCCAGCATGACAAAACTAACCTCGATCCTAACCCCGTTTCACAACTTTAAGCATCACATCCAGTAAAACACCAAAACATTTGCTGAACTGTTGCTGGAGCCTGTGCCTAGATTTCATGTGACTTCATGGGAGGGAGGGGAGCACTTCAACAGCTGAATATGGTAAATGAAGCCCAGCGTGTGGATCGGTCTGTCAGCAAGTCATGGACAGAGCTACTTTGATACAGTCCCAAGATGGGATAAATAGCTCCAGTGCAGCTGCTCAGCATTAAAGAGTTGCATTTTATTACAGTTCTCCTGCAAAAAAAGGAGAGCTTATACTCCTATACTTCTGTCACTATCATGAAGGTCTAAAGCCCTCTAACAAATAACAAGTCTATTTATAAGCAACTCCCCACCCCATTCCCTCCCCCACTGAAAAATGGAGCATATTACTGCTAATAATGAAACCAAATGGGCATCATCATTCATTCTCCACAGCCAATTTGTCTTGCATAGAAAACCTGTGACAAAGCATTCATTAGGCAGCAGAGGGATAATGCCCAGAATCAGTGGGCGAGAAGCCCCCTCGGAAGCACACAGGTGCCTGCGGATCGCGTTCATCCACACACACACACACAGCTAAGGTGGGGGAACAGCAGCAACCCGCTGAGCTCCGTGTTAGGGCAGCCAGGCGGTCCCCAGGCCCCCTGCTTTTTGGGGCTATGCTGCAGATTGCGCTAACAGCGCCAACAGTCACAGCTTTCAGGCACAGCAGAGCAGGCCCTGCCGGGCAGGCAGGCAAGGGGACGGGCAGGCCCGGGACACCCGTAACTGACAGCCAAGGATACTTTAGGAACCAAATGTTTTCTTCTACTGAGGTATTTTTGGGTCAATCCAAACCCGGCACATTCACAGGCCTGAAAAATTCTCATTTCCACACCCAATTCCAGAAAAAACAAACAGACAAACACGCTTCAGAAGTTGAAGCTTTATTTTTTTTAAATACTTGTTTTTAAAAAGGTCAAAGCTTCACCTGTAAGAATTAAAATATATATATATATATCCAGAAAAAAACAAAAACCACTCCTCTCCTCCAATCAGTCCAGAAACCAAGCTGTTTCATTTTGTGTCAGGAAAATGAAAAGTTCTCCTTAACCCAAAATGCAAGATGTAGGGATGGGAGAAAAAAAGAAATAGCTGTGGCAAGGTAGGACTGCACACATGGTTTGGTGACTTGAAGGAAAAGGCATGCAGTAGATGTTTTTAAAGCCTCTCCTTCTGTTGGGAATGGTAAATTTTCTATGCCATCTACAACTGTATGAGATGGACTTTTTTTTTCATGCACAGAACAAAACAAAATGACACAGACTATTTCTGATTCTTTTCCCTTGCTACCATATTCACTCACAGGGTGGATTTACAACTGATCCTTTTTTTTTTTTTGATGCTATTCTTAGTGACAGCTGTGCAGTACTAGAACCAGGGATGTTAAGAGTATGCAATACCTCCTTCTTGGAAATATTCAGAACTAGAATAAGGCAACTTGATCTAACTTTTAAGACAGCCCAGCTTTGCACAGGGTAGGCTGGAGACCTCAAAAACTTCTTCCAACCTCACATGCTTTACATGCTTCAGTGTGTCTGTCCAGAAAGCCCCAATCAAAACTACCTCTGCTCTGCATGGATAGCCAATGCACACTTGATAAGGCTGCCCTAACTGAGATACATTGGGCCTTTTGCATGTGATCAGAAGAGGTGACCTGCCCTTACCCATTGCCTACTTGTTGGAGATCTGCAGAAGTTCAGAAGGATTACACTAGCACACTAAGGAGTCAGATGGCTCTCATGAGAATGGAGGTTACCACCCTCAGCTCGGGCCATAACAATGCAAGCCCCAAGAGCAAGAATCAGTCCTGAAAGACCATGTGAAATCCCTGGAGTCGGAAAGAAAAGTTACTGCCCCAAATACAGCTTCATACATGATATTAAAAGCATAGACGAGGGCATCCATGCAAATTCAGTCCAATTAAAACAAAAGCAAAATTAAAAAAAATAAAATAAAAAACAGACACTCCCCACACACACATTTCCTCATGAATCCCAATACAAGTAGGAAGAGAATCCATCTTGCTGCTTATATTAAGGTGGCATGTCTTTAACTGCATGGTATAAGGAACAGATGTCCCAAGTGCTCTTTCATAGGAAACTGGCTGCATGCCTTTCAAATGCTATTAGAACTTGCATTCTGTCCCCCCCGCTTTTATTTAAGGGAAAGGGAGTGGAAAATAAACGCCATCAGCCTCTCAAGAACATATATAAAATGGGCATCAGATATTTAAAAATTGCTTAAATATTAGCATAAGGGGAATATTGTATTCCCCTTATACAAATATCTAGATTTTTATTAGAATTTAATTGCATTAGACAACTAAGGGACACATCAGGTCTCATTTTAAGTGTTGACTTTACCAGAGTAAGGCAACCTAATGTATTCCATGAAAATTAAGCTTCCTTTCATGAGGCTAATTTGAATAATCTGTAGAACATGGAGCCAGGATGTATGGAACATGGTGTTCCACTATGTATTAATAGTGTTCAGACAGCTTCTGCATGGAAAATACATGACCATCCAGTCTGGAAAAGATTCTGCTGTGGCTACCAGGATCATCCTCCTCTGACAAAGGATATGAATTAATCCAAGTCTCCTCCAGGAATAAGGAAAGACTACTTCTCTACTCTTTGATGAATTTCAGCGTTGCACAGAAATACTGCATGCACCTCTTTATTGGTCAGGAATCTTCTGGAGAAGTGCTTTTAAAAAATCAGAAAATATGAGCAAAATAGATCTGGAACCGTTCACTTAAATGAGTTTTGACTTTTTTTTGATTAAAAAAATCCTTGAGAGGTTTGGAAGAAATTATACAGGCAAAAAATAGTCAGAGTGCATTACACTGGCATTTCCAAAATGGAAAAAAAAAAAAAGAGTTTTGCTTTGAAATAACCTTTAATTTTGAAGCTTCCTATAAAGCAAGCAATTGAGTAAAACTGATGATTTACAAAGAAGGGGAGTACATGATCGAAATTAAAACTCATTGAAAGCTCAATCCTCAGTTCATTTTCAGAAGCCAAATTTATCAGATTAGGCTATTTTCCTTTCTTTCTCCATACAAAGGAGATGGGATGAAGAATGTTTTGGCCTCAGTTTTACCTCAAACTCACAGAACACATACTGACTAAAACTTTGTCATAGACTCTGATTTTGAATGACCAGCTTGGCACATTTGAGCCAGATGCCTCCTATCTCACCAAGCAGCCAAGGTTGGACCATTGTCTAACTGGAAAGAGATTTAAGCTTTACAAGTGCCCTTCAGCCCCTCTATTTCCACTTAAGGAGAGATGGCTCAAGTACTCAACACTTCCTCAATTTAATCTGTAAGATTTCTAATGAAATCCACAACTGAGACAATTGTTTGGACAATTTGAGGCCCATCTCAGTCTCAGGGACCCACAAGGTGCCTACTGCATGGGCCTAGACACAGCCAGAATCAGCTTTTCTCATCTCACTTGCTACACTCAAATATTGCAGAACCGTTCTTGCATTTTATTTTCCCCTTGTGTTTACCTAAATTCATTCTTGCTTCCATTTAAGTCCATTACTCTATTGTTTGGTCCACACTGATAGATGAGGGTAATGAATTCCTGTCATCTTTAGCAGCTCTTTGCATGTCATTGACAAATAGGCCTCCAGTGGGACTTTCCTCTTCATACTGAGGACATCCTACTGCTTCTGGTTAAAAAGGAAAAGAAAAAAAAAAAAAAAAAAGACAGCTAATGTGACCCAACATTGTGTCATTAACCACATGTTAAAGTTCACTGAACTCATATGTGTTAGTTTTTACCTGAGAAAAGTCACAAGGCCAGACTCTTCACTTGCAGGCAACAGTGGAGGAAGTCCTTTCCTTCCTCTTACATGCTCTGACATAAATTAGAAGTTTTATCACTGTAATTTGTTCTTTTTAATATGCTAAACACCAGCATAAGAAAAAGAACTCAAACTTGGCACTCACAGCATGCTACTGTTCCTGGTGTTTCCAAGAGGCTGCACTGACCAAGTTTCCAGTGAGCGCAGCCTCTTGGATCATATCACGAGGGCTGCATGGCTTCCACTATTCGAGGTACCTTCTAAAAGCTCCTCTTTCCATGCGCTGCTTTGCACATGGAGACCAGCCAAGATTCAGCTGGGGCAGACAGCCTCACCGTACACAGCATCCCCATCCGTCACCCTGGACACTCCGCAGTGTTGGGCAAGCAGTGCTTGCCCAGATCCATGTTCACCTTGCACTCTTGTTTAAGCACATTTCTTCACAGGATGATGCCAAGGCACTGCTACGTGGGCTGTGCTATAACAGAAAACCCTCAGACTGCCTCTGCAGCTTGAATCCTGCCTCCTCTCTAAGGAAAGATGTCTCTGAACCTGCGAGAAGCTTCTCTTTGCATGAGGACTTGTCCTCAAAGTAGGCTGCTGCTTCTACAGAGCACCTGAGGTTTGTTTCTCTCAGGTCTAACACACAGGTCACCTTTAGTTCATCACTATTAATGACAGGGAAGACACCTTCCCTAGCAGGCAGGCTAGATATGATACCCTTTCAGCAGTGGCATTGAGAGCTTCAAGCTAACATAGAATAACCCAGACCTGAAACTTCAGTCCTACCGCATTGATGCGGCTAGCGGCACCAAGTAGCTGAGTTCACTACTGCCCCCTCAGAAAGCCCAAATGAAGAAATTGAAATGAAGAAATGCTGCAGAAAACACCTTGTCTGACTTTTCAAGGACCTTCAGTATTTGTAAACTACTTCTTTAGCAAGGAAGAGGGGCTACTTGTATGCGTGTGTAAACCAGGACGGCTCCTGCACATCAGCATGATTTTTAAACCTGATGCCTCTGCTATGGTACTTTGCTATGCTTTGATGGATGATATGAATCAAATCCCTTTCAACAGGGTTTTAGAAGCAGGCCTCATTTGGGAAAGGTCATTCAGTAGCTAACCTTCAGATTAAGCAAGAAACACTAGAGTTTTTAGTATACAGCTAGTTTTCTCCAGCCTGGCAATTCCTAATGCTTGTTGAATTTTTCAGGATAAAACAGTGAAAAACAATTTTCTCCTCTTCTCCTTGGAGAGAGAATTCCCCATATCCTTCACCCACGTGGCATGCATATAAATATAATCTTCTTTCTCTTCTGGCAGAAATTCAAATCATGGGTTTTATTCTCCACCCCACCCAGATGGCAGTTACGGAATCTGGGGGGGAGGGAACAAGATTGCAGAGGAAACATATGATATTATACAGGCAAGATTTAAAGGGAAAGTATAGAAAAAAATGTGCAGAAAACAGCTGGCTTCTTCTTAATTTGAAGGAAAAAAAAAAAGCCATAAGTGATCCCCACTAGGTGTTGCATTTGATTGTAAATGGATTGCAAAACAGGCTAATTTTTCTTACTGTAGTCGCTGTTTTCGTCCTTGGTCCCATCAATTGTACCATCTGGGTGCATCTGCAGGAAGTATTCCTGCTGGCTGAATAACCTTGTCACAATTCCTTTCAGCTGGGGTTCTGCAAAAAATAATAATTATTATTAGATATACCAAATAAACTAAGTGGCAAGAGACACGATTTGTGCAGCCCCCGTAAACCCTCAGTGAATAAAGCAGTGCTTGGCCAATAAAGTCAGTTTTTGGCAATTCCTTTCTAGCGTGGTTGTACAATATTCATATATACGCAGACATACAGGCATATAAAAATGGAGATCAGATGAGCGGGTAAAATACTTTATGCTGCAACCAACTGTGCGTTGTAACAGATTGATGGCACATTTCTTCCTTGAAAGTTATCTGCCAACTGAAAGCCTTCAAACAACTTAGGTATTCTGGATGTGCTGCTCATTTAGAAGAAAATTTGTTAGTGGTTGCAAAGAATTTGCTTATAGTTTCTTATTCTGACTGTGAAGCCAAGCACCTTCCTTTCTATATATTTAATTCATTATTATGTAGCTCTCGTTTTTTGAAAGTGAAAATCTATTTAAATCAAAAACATTATAGGGGTGCAAATCTAAAGTAAATGAGTGCTGAATCAGGCTGCATGAGTCCAACTGTGTGGGCCTCAAGGAGAAAAAACCTAAACAGAACAGATGCAAAACACCTCCAAAAATGACCTCTGAAGCATCTGTGGCCACCTTTAAAACAGAGGCGTTTTAAAATCCCTTATGTTGTTCCCTTCCAGGGAGGAAACATATGCCACATTTTGTCTGGGAGATAGATGGGAATCACTCTTTGCCTTTAACAGGGTCCTTTCCTAGTCCCAGCTCCTCACAAGATGGTCAGTCATGGACTGACTAGAAGCTCCCCTACTGCCTACACAATATTTTATGACCTAGCAGGAGAGGGAAAAGAAAATATGAGAAAGAAAGATTTGCCACAAGATACTTAACATGTCACAGGTCCACAGTATTACTGCCAGTCTTCCTTCTATCTAACTGATCAAGCACAAATTAAGCAATCAAGAACTCAGGAAATGTTCAGTTTATCACATGAATCTTACAATTTGCCACAGATCCTGCTTCAGTAAAGCAAGACAGCTGGCTATACGTGAACAGACAGACACACTCGCTAGATTACAGAGTAGATTTTCCTAGTGTGGCAGCAGTTTATAGTTTTATGTGACCACCCACCAAGAGTAAATAAATAAAAGCTAGTTACTGCTGGCTCAATAGGCAGGAAAAATCCAGTGTAGCATACCAAAATCTAGCCAGTCTCCCATCTTTCCTGCCTCTAGTGAGACTGTTTAATAAGCCATAGTCATTATATAACTCTGGTCACGTTGTGTGTTAAGTGTTTCCATTAGGAGCCCCCATCTCGCCAAGCTGCACAACTTTCCTTTGAAGACAGCACTAGGCAGCCGCTCAGCCACCAAAGCCCCCCTTGCAGCAAGCAGGGACATAAGATGCCGTCAAGCTGCAGATGCAGAGGATTTTCCAGCTTTGGCAGCCCCTCCACCAGCCTGGGGAGAATCAGGCACTATTTTGCATCTGCAAAAGCATACACTTGCTGCTGAATAAATCAGCAGCAGTTTCCATGTTGTCTTAAAAAGAGTGATTTCATAGTCATCAAGTGCAGCCCCTGCTGCACACTGCGGAAGGGGCTTGTCTCTATACAACTCAACTATGGGATGGAGGAAGCAAATAAAGTACAGCTGTATTAGCCAGCTACTAAGAGCCACTGTCAAACAAGCCAAGATATATCAAAATGAGACTTAGATCAAACAAAACACTTTGCTTTCTTCTTACTAAAAGTCTATTTTGTTGGATGCAGATGCTTTATTTAACTTGCTTTTCTAACAAACACACTGAGGCAAAGGGGAAGAAAAAGATTTATTTTCAGGCACAGATGACTGCATCACCTTCCTTGCTCCTGCCCACTTTCTGTCTTTTATCTAAAGCCACAATAGTAAAGACACTTACTTATAGGCACTTTCCTGATATGAAAGATCTGTGTTTGAATCCCTGAATGAGTCTGTCTCATTTCTATTCTCTGGTTAAATTTTAATGTGAAAGTACTTTACACAAAATGGAAGAGCTCTCAGCAAGACAGACTTAGAACACACTCCTGCAGCTTGAAGCCTTCTGAGTACCAGGAAAGGGGAAAGAGATTGTCTTAAAACCTCTCAGATGGAGAGAAGGACTGACCCCGACTGCTCTTCCTTGCTCAGGAAGATGTTAAACGAAACAGAAAGCCCCTTTCTCTTTCTTTTGTGAGGTCTAAACTATACTATGATGATGCAACTCACTTGGGAAGGGAGACCTCTCCCACTGGCAAGTCAAATATAAGACAAATTTGCTCATTAATAGTAGTGCCTTATTTTTTTTTAGGATTTATCAGAACACCACCCAAGACCAGCTGATGTCAGGGATACGGATGAAAACACACAGAAGGCTGCAAGTGCCACCATGGCAAACCACATGCTAGAGCCCCAGTGTCCCTCTCTGCTACCAACCTGACAAGCACAAGGTCAAGTTTGACTCAAGCGCTCTGTTGATAATCCAGCGCTTTTCCAAATCAATGCCTACCACAGTACAAGTTGGAGGGGAAGTTTTATCTTACTTTTTTTTTTTTCCTCCTGATCTGACCTGGTTTTACCTAAGTTTGAGGCTCAGTCCCAATCTCAAAGAGAAATTCAAGGGGAACAGAACTGAGAGCTCTAAGCCACGTACAAAAATCACCGCATTTCTCCTGCTCCTAATGCAACTTGACAGCAGCGGTGTTCCTGTCTCTCCGCGCTGCACAGATCTTTTTCCACGGGAGCATCTGTGCTCCCCAGACTCGCCGAGGAAGCCCTGCAGCGCCAGCTAACGAAAGCTTTTTCAGAAACCACAGGGTCAGGAGGCACTTCAGAGACACGCAGCTTCTGCTTCCCCCCAAACACCGCACTTCTTTGGGAATTTTTCTACATGCAAGAGCAAAAGCACTGCTATGCACTACACCTTTGGGTAGTTACCTGAAGTATATGCAGAAACAGCACAGAGATGCACACAAGGAGCACAAAGTCCTCTCCCCTAAGTACTGGCTGCAGCTGAGGATGGTTAAGGAGCTGTCAGGGCAATGCACAAATTGAACCACCTGCTACAGGCTTCCCCACAGCACAGGGAGAGAACAGCCCTTACCCTAGGTAATATTCCTAGGGACTTGTAATATTCCTGGAAGGAAGGGGTGGGAATGAGTCAACAAAGTAAGCCCAAAACCTTGATACTTCTGTTTGTCTAAAGGTCCCTTTCAGGGATATTGCCCCAAGCTACAATCATTAAAGGAAACATACCATCATACCATAAATAGATATTTATATCTACACACTCTCACACTGGCACAGCTAAATGCAAACCCTGCCATGAACATCTCTTTTCTGTAATTTACAGAATTCATCAGGAATCAAACTCAAACCTTATATCCAACCTCACCCTTCTTGTATACTGAGAAGGGCTCAGCATCTCTTGCTTTTAGAAGAGCAGTACTGATTAACACACTGGGGATAAATCTATTCCTCCCACTCAGGGGTCTCTGTACACTCTTATTTTTCTACAGAGAAAGCTGATCCTACAGCAATGGATCCAAACTAACCTGGACAAGACTTCTGCAGTGATTCGGCAGCTTCCTAACACAAAGTCAGCTGCTACGGAATGATTTGAAGAACAAGCTATAACTTCCTTGTCCCTAAGACTAAACAAAGGAGTATTTCCACAAAATGTATTTTCCTAGCATTGGCCATGTGCTAATAGAACTCCTATACAAACTATAGAGGGATATTTTTTCCCTTATTCTACAAGCAACACCATTATTCATTAGGATGCTTACATTAAAGATCACATCTTACATTAAAGGATTTTTTATAAGATCTCATTCACAGGTTTTCAGGTCTGGACACACAAAGGAAGCCCAACAAACCCTCAGCTTTTCAGATGCAACACCAAGTTCAAACACTTGAACTTGTGCTCCCAGAAGGTACCAGAGCAGGTCATCCCCAGGAAACACATCCCACATGCCTACTTACAGCACACGGCAACAAAGAACAACAGGGAGCAGGGGCTAAGCTGTGGCTCTGTTCCTGGTTTGCAGCATCTGGCAGCTTGGGGATTTTCCAAGAGAAGAGGCCTAGCCCTCAGCCACTGACCTCTCTCAGACCAGTCATCCCATGACCTACTCACTGTAATTCCTCTGGAATGTACCTTACCTATTCCCATTTCTGCAGACCCCATTCTCTAGCTGTTTTACATCCTCCCATCCTCTGCCTCTTAACTTTAAGATGTCTTTATCACAGCTGAGGCTAAGTAAGTCATGATTGGATCGCTAATCTCCTTGTCATCTTGTAAGAGGTAACGTGATGCTGATATTATTCAATTCAGCTGGCCTGTTATTGAGCCTTAAGTTATCTCAGTCCACCACAGGCTGCTCTGCTTTCTGTTATTATTCTGTACAGCTGCATAGGGTCTTTCATTGCCCAGAGCTTTCTGAAGGACATGATAGATCCAGGTGCTCACATACACAGGGACATGTGTATGTTCATCTCTAGGAACATGTTCATAGGAGGCTTGGGGATTGGAAGAGAATAAGAAATCTGGCAAAGATACTAGAAAAAAGATTTTTTATAAGATATGTCACTGGCTTTTTAATGAGCTCTTTTCTTTTTGCCTTTAAGGTGAATAGGGAGCTCACCTCATACCCGTAAAATAGAGGTCATACAAGAAGGACACCTTCCCTGACTGCAGAGAGGAGCTAGGAGGTCAAGCACGAAGCCTTCATGCAGCAAAGCCCCCCTGAGGGCACTATGTCTCGCTTGTTCGCAGCAGCACACGCACGGCCCGGCCACGTGCAGCAGAACAAGCCCCAGGATGAGGAACACCACACTCCGTCACACACTGCAGGGCAGCTCCATCTAGTCTTCCCTGAGCCCAGAGCTCTAGAGGACCAAGGAAGAGGGCGCAACACTGATTTCCAACTGGGACTCTGTTGTGGAAGGCAGCCTGCCAAGACCTCATTTCTTGTGTTTCACACAGGACCCCTCATTAAGTGGCTGTCACGGCTGAGCCAAGCTGGGTCCCATGTCGCTGATGGCTGCAAGGCCCAACTCTAGCAGTCACTTCGATCTGACCTCACTGAGCTAATGGCAGGGATCTCAGGGGGCCTGGATTTTAGTAATCTCTTAGAAGTTGAAGGGCTTAGTGACCTTTCAGGGATTTGAGCCACTGGTTCCAAGGCTTCTTGCAATTCACAGCAACCAAAGTTGGCACACATGACGCTATTTGAGGTTGCTGGTGCAGAACTGCTTCAAAATTCACTCCAGAGGTTACTGTGCTGGGTGCCAGAGGTACTCCATGTTAGTTATGTCTTAAACTCTGAAGCTCTTGGACTACTGTTTTCAGTGCACTGGGCTGTCAACCAGTGAAGGACGGTGCTGGCTCTGAGGCGAGCAGCCATTTTGTAGGGAGCAACCTGCAGAGAGGTAGAAGGAAGGTACCTACTGTGTAGTGCTGACAGGAGACTTCACTTCCCTGTTTATTTGTTCTCTCTCTGCAGCAGAACACGCTCTGACTCAAGGACTCCGCCTGGTTTCAGCTCTGCAATGTTGCTGAAGCAGGTTCCTGAAACAGCCCTCACAGTACCCACCGCACTGCAAAGGACACGGATCTGGTAACGGGAGAAAGCTTCTCCAGGGCTGATCGGAAGCTCCACCAGCAATAATATTGCCTTTTGTGCCTGTTGCTGACTGTAAACATGAGACCTGTAATGCATCTCAGGAGTGTATTTCACCTCAGTGTTTTTAAACATTTGTTTATAGCAATTAAACATTTTAGGCAGGAATTTACACATTCCATTATTCTTATTTTCCTCCATTCAGGCTGCAGCTGTCATAATGGGAGTTTGATTTATGACTCACCCAACCAGCACTCAAATCCTTAACACACCAAAACCAGTATTCAAGGCAGAGCATAAACTGCTTCTAATTTACTTAGATTAACTCCATGTTTAAAGCACTGACTGCAGAAAACTGCCTTTCCCTTCCCCAAAAAGAGAAGGTTTCCAGAATACTCGATAAGTTAAATACTGCAGACACATGCAGATGGAGAAGGACACCAAAATCCCTCGTTTAGAACTGCCGTATCAATAAAGGCTTGTATTAACTCGGCACAAAAATGCATGAGTGGGCTCCATGCAGATTACTATGGTGACAGGCATCAGCACCAAACTCAGGGCAAAAGAGAAGATGAAAAGCTGAGGGAGAAAAATGTTCTCTTCCCATCCAGTAACTGCTAAGTTCTCTAGGGTGTTGTGGACTTAAGATGTGGTACGTGATTGTCTCCACTTAAATGCATCTACACTGGCGTAAGTTTAACAGCTCAACTCGCTGGGCTGATTCACGGAGTCAGCTCAAATCACAACAGCTGCACTAGGAGCTGCTGTCCTTGAAGAGGAGGGGTGCGTTTCTCCAGGACCAGGGCCTTGCCGAACTCGTCCTGGCTGCACGAACCACGATCATGATGGAGCGCCGGCACTCAGCAGACACTGCGAACCGGTGCCTGCGACTGCAGCAGCAGTGATTCACGCACGAGGCAGGTCAAAGCCTCCCGAGCCACGCACGGGGATCCTGGAAGATGCTCAAACTGTGTCACTTGCGTGCGCAGGTAGGAAATCCTTCCTCTGCAAACAGGGCACAGTGCCGCAAAGTGCTGAACATTTTCAACTCCCACTGGAGTCACTACGCACAGAAAAGCACGCAGGCAGAGGCAACGAGGACGTCCCCCAGCCCCACGAGATGCTTGCCAAGACTTCAGTGGCTAAACCAATGCAGCAAAATTGCTCTGGGTAGAAGGACATGCTTGAGCTGGTGGAAGCCCACAAGCAGGTGGCCTGGAGGGACATAGCAAGTCAGGAGGGCGAACGAACGTGTGTGCCACAGAGCCGAGGGAAACAGGTGGCACTAGTGGGCATGGGCACTCAGTGCTGCCTCCTGAGCCCAGGCAGGGCTCTGGCACGTCTGCTCTGTGACAGCAGGATGTGGCGCCAGCCTGCACGGGCACAGCGCAGGCAGGACCACGCTCGGCCGCGTGATCCAGGGCAACCAGCAAGCGCTGCGTGGTGAGGAAGAGACTGCTGTACAAGCATCAGGAGAGGCTCAAGAGCAAAGCAGTCTGTGCAGCCCCAGCAGCAAAGCTGCCACAAATCCCTTCTGTTTAGATACAGATATTGACCTTAGCACACGGGCACATCACCCAGGCTGTCGGTAGGGTGGAGAGACGTAAACAGATTGATGCTAAGAAATCAATTCCCGAGGTCTGGGACTCTAGAGGCATCAAACAGTTGATCTCAGCTTTCCTCTTGGTGCTGCTGAATGAAGGGCATGCCCAGCTCCAGAGCACAGTGATTACAGGGTTAGAGTCACCCTCCAATTACAGTGAATTTATTTTGAGAAGAAAGATTCTGGGATCATAGGGCTGCACGGCACGCTCATGTATTTACTCATCTCAAGTGAGAATCTCCACCCAGGCCAAATAACTACAGAGATAACTGGTGTTTCCAGGATGCATTACATGAAATAACAGGCTGTGCTGACAGGGATGGCCTCTGCATTTGAGGGACACACTTCCAAAAATGCTGCTTCCCTAAATCAGAGAGATGATGGACTCAGGACGATGACAGCACTCGTCAAAGGCATCTCCTGTCACTGTCAATGAGTCACAGGAGCAGAATGGCAACCTGTAGGCAAAGAGAGCATGCAAGTCATTTCCTTTCCTGTGCAGGTGCCTGCAAGGAGGAATAGTAATAAGCCAGCACAGTGCACAGCTGCTTCTCTGCACCCTTCTACCAAGGAACAGACACGTACAGAGCTTTGCACTGCACTTGCTTTGTTCTTACAAAGATAAGTCCCTCTAGTAATCCCACTTGTAAAAGTCCCACTTGCAATGTATACGGATGGTATGACTTAGGTATGCACTTCATTAGCTCTCCAAGCTCCTGACCCCACAGAACAGCCACAGAAGGTCCACGGCTCAAGAACAAAAGAGGTCTAAAGTCTTGGATGAATTTTCCGAGAAGGTAAATGCCAAACTACTTCCCGCATGAGCTACCCATTCTCAGCAATCTCTGCACACAAGCAAAGGATGGCAGTGCAGAAAGAGGTCTCCAAGAACAACTACAGGGGAAAGCAATGGCACGGCAAGAAGACTGATGTCCTAATTCTGCCATCAGGTATCTTGGTATGGAGATTGCTGACTACTTCTGGGTAAAACTGTCCAACTAAGTATTACCTTGGTCCAAAAATGCAGAGTAAGATCAGCTCAAGCTAAACACAAATTCCATGCCATTAACTAGGGAAAAAAAAATCTTAGAAGGTAAACAATTTTGTGGGGTTTTTTTTCCTTTGAAATTATTTTTTCTTTTGAATTTTAATGAAAAGTTAAAATTTTAAAACAGCTGGAAGTGAAAACCAAAGTTTCTTTTCAAAGTGAACAAAGTATTTCACTAGACCTGAATTTCCTCCTCTCCACACACTTCTTTTATTTGACCAGTGAACTGAAAAATCAATTCTTCACACAGTTATGCTCCTGGCTTTGTTTTTTTCCCACCCCCAGGACATGTTTTGTGTTGCTTTTTTGATCCAGCATGTTTCACCAGCCATCAAACTTTCAAAATGTTTCCCTTTAAAGACCAATTCTCTATACATTTATTGACTCCATCTCTGATGAGGAAAAGAGGGAAGCCTGGTAGGAACTAATAGCACAAGGGAAAGATGTAGGGCTATTCCAGAATGTATATAGTGTGTGCCTGTTTTAGGTAGAGAGAGGGTAAAAAATGAGAACCACTATCTGGAAGAAAAGATTAATGGAAGCTCTTGAGCTGTTGTTTTCTAGCAGAGTCAATGTCTTGGCTACTGAAGGTTGAGACTCTCATGAGGATGGAGAGCGGAGCAGGCGAGATGTATTATTTATTTTGAGGAACTCCCTGCAATTACTCCTGACATATTGTGCAATTAGCCAAAATTACAGCATATTCACCAAGACCGAAACAGAGGACAGCATAAACATTGCGTGTGAGCCCACAATCACAGAGCGTCTCCCATTTGGGCACTCCACAGCCAGCCATGCGCGTGCCGCTTCGCTGAGGCACCTCCCGGCCCGCTTCAGAGAGAGGGCACCAACGCTGCCTACCACAAAGGGAGAACTTGGGGAGCAAAACTGTTCATGTGGCCGCCACAGTGCTGAGAGGCCACGACTGTTCTGCCAAGCACTGAACCAACATTTAACTCTCTTCTTGCCATCTGTACAATTAAAAGGTTGAGTTTTGCTTTGTTTTCTCCAGTATACAACCTAAAACTCTTTCACTTGTTACGTGGATTTCTTCTTGATTTCCTGCAAAGAAAATTTAGGTTGGATGCTGGGAAATTGCTTCTACCAAGGCTACCAAGGAACAATCTGGAATCTGTTTCATGGGAGAGGGTAAAGAACAGGTTAACGAAACACACTGGGGGATGCACACTGGGTTTCAGCACATGGATATGGTTGCACTAGTCCATGGTGGGGCTCCTTGCCACTAGGAGTCCACTACCTGGTGACATTATCACATGTCTGCACCCCAAGTCTGTCGAAGGGCTCCATGACAGAGTCCCCCTGCTCCCCTCACCTTGAAGTGCCCCACACAGGGCAGCAAATCACACATAATCCTGAAGCGAACAGTGCAGAAGCCATCGCTGCTGTTCATGCCTGTCACTGCTCTGTGATTTGTGCTATTCTCAGACATTAAATCTCTTTGCTTCTTCCATGAATCAAGCAGGCCTGAAACACTGCAGAAGTGCCGAGATGTCCCTCACACAACCAACACGATACTACAGCAGTGACGACATCGCTCTGCCACTCCACGCTCTCAGAAAAGTCATGAAAATGGGTAACAGACAGAACACGCTATTTTACAAGCGCTGAGCAGAAATGAATCACTTGAGATGCTGTCAGTCCCAGGCAGGGTACCTGGTCCTACCAACCGGCATTAGCATCCCTGGGCCACAAGCTAAGCACTGCGTGGCTGGGCAGGGTGAAATTCGGGCCCTGGGCTGGTTCTGCAAGCACTGAGTAACCGTGGGCAACACTGTCTGCTTTTGTTGCATATCCCTCATGAGCTGCCTCGGCATTTTTCCAAGGGGATGAGAGGTATTTAATATCCTTTTCCAACAGGGAAAAAAAAAAAAAAAAAAAGGAACATTTTAACAAGTTTTTCCTCACTGCACTAACACACATTAAACAATAGCTTTTGCCTTTTTTTTTTTTTTTTTGGAACCAAAATGCTCTCAAAGAAAGTACTAAAAACTGTGATGTTATGAAATTTCAACAGATCTTCCACAGCACCCAAACGCTTAAAGAAGACGTGCTGCTTGTTATCAACAAGGTTGTTCGAAAACAACCTTGTTTTGAAGGGTGTTTCAAATACCTTTGCCCTTCAAAAAAAAAAAAAAAAAAAAAGAAAAAAGCAAGATCTTCATGCTAAAAATGAAGGCATTTGATTCAAATTCTCTTTTGTTTCCTTCTGATTTGGGAAAATACCATTATTTTACCTGCAGAATGGTTTAAATTTTCCATCTCGAGTCAGAAGATTCTGCCCAAAGAAAACAGTCACAGCATTGAGAAGGCTGTGAGCTGCTTCACTCGATCTAAAGCTACATTTTTAATAGGGACGAGCATTCCCAAGGCTCTTGCTTTGTGGTTAATATCTCGCTAGAAATGCTTTTTCTGAGGTCGGGCAGTCTGAGGGACTCCACCAACCCAGGTGGGTCCACTAGCTGCCCCATGGGTCCTCTGCCCCACGCCAGCCCATGGAAGAGCTATAAACCCAACAGCCCTCACAGGAAGTCTGTGCTCAGGATCATCTAGGGGAAAAAAAAAAAAAAAAGTTATCTACATGTCCATCCCCTCAGGCCTCTGAACACAGCTTGTCCTCTCTAGCTGCCCATGAGTCAGTCCCTGCATGAGGGCTCAGACCTAAGGAGCTTTCAAGCATCACCTAGTAGCTTTCTAATCAGTCCCAAACTGCGATTTATCCCTAGCTATAAAACCTAAAATTTATTTTATAGAGAGTAAAGTGGTGTTTTTGAAGAATGAGAAAGAAACAGATACAATAGAAGAAGCGTTCAAAGAAATGGAGAAGGCAGAAGTGGCACAAAAAGAAATGAAATAAAAACCAGAACAAGTGTTTACATTTTTTTTAACGAATCATGCTCTGTGTTCCCCAGGAAGCAGAGCCCATCCCAAAAAGTGCAAAACCAAACTATAAAAAGCCAGGAGTGGTTATATCACAAGCTGTGCCAGCCCTTCCAGCCACAGACGCGGGTCACCAGAGGATGCCTCAGTGCCCGCGGATCAATAGCTGAAACGGAAAGCGCTCAAAGGCAGCGGCAAACCCCAGATCCTGCTGCAGCCCCGGTGCCAGGGGAAGGACCGGCACAGCCCGGGGCGGCTGCTCCAACACCCCCGCCTGCCACTGCCGGGAGCAGGAGATCTGGGAGCAGGATCCGAGTCCCCGGAGCCATGTCCAGCACACGCGTGCGCTTCCCAAACCTCAGCCCGGCCTGGCACACCAAGGACTGCTGTGTCTTTCTGCTAATTCCCTGTTCTTCAGTTTTCTGGAAAATGTGACTGGCTGTTTGCAGCCTGGCTCCACTTGCAGCAATCCTGTATTATCTGACCTCTTGCAAACTGTTTTGCTTTGGGAGGTGAAAGATATGTATCCTTCCATTTACTTGGAGGTTTTAGCAATACAGGTGACAACTGCTAGGCAAAGAAACTATCTGTTCAGCCAGCAAGTGGAAGAGACTGCAAACTGTGCTGTTCTAGATAAATATAAATGAACACGTTCTATTAACCACAAGACCTAGCTCTTTTTGCCCCCATTTCATCCTAAAATGCCTATATATTTCAAGTTTTCCTTCCTTGATAAAGGAATCGATTTCCTTTTTTTCTTTTTATCGTGGCCACAATCAGCTCTCGGTCGGAAGACGGCGACGAGGAGCAGAATTCCATTGCCTCTTAGTGGATGTTTTGCCAGTCGGTAACACGAGGCCGTTCCCTGGACGCAGGACGTGCCCCTAGCAGGGCAGCCTGCTGCAAAGGGGACGGGGTGCAGGGAGGGCACAGACAGGGCTGCCACATGGGAAGGTCCCCACTGCAGCTCCTCACAGCTCTCTAGAAAGCTGCCTTCTGCTTTACCCTTCTAAAGATGTGCCCTATTTTCAGGGACTGTACTGTCGGGAAACAGTAGCTCCACAGACCCACTACTATGCCGCAAAAGCTCAATGTTCATACGTACCACCAATCCACAGATCACCCTCATAAAATCAGAAAAATCAGTTCATTCCAGGATTTTCTAGTCTTCTTGGCAGATAAGGGGCACAAAGGTGAGCTGATGGCCATGCTACAGCTTTTAAGTGTTGCAAAGTAAGAGAGGCCTCCAGAAAGGCCAAGTTATTTCAGAATTCTGCTGTCTGTCAGAACAGGCTAAGAATAAGGCAGTAGATGTAGCAGTTTGATTTGTACTCAGGAAGGACAGTGGATTAACATGAAAAATACTGTGTTAGCGACAGAGATGAACCGTGTATTAACTGGAAGGTGAATATAAAGACACGACTTCCTGACAGACCAGCTACACAGAGGGTGGTGTCAGACATTTCACAAGGCACTTCCAAGACTAATGGAGAACAGTAATCCAGACATGGTAAAAATGTTACCGAAGACCTGGAGCAACTGAAAATGTGCTGCTGTTCAGACAAGAGAACATGGAATACATGAAAATATACATGCATTTAAAAGTTAGCTCTTCGGAATTGTTTTTTTACGTTTTTGGTTGCCTTCCCCTGCCAAACCATGGCAATTGCAAGCACGAAAGAGATATCAATTGCTCTCATTTTTTTTCTTATTTTAACAATTGTTCTGATTTGAATAATAAAAGTAAATCCCAGACAGTTTAATACTTTGAAGAAGTAGAAAACTCCCAGAACTAAGGTTCAGTGATCAGAGGGATGAAGCAAACACGTAACTGCTCCTAGCGTTACTTGGCAGTTCATGGCGTGAGCGTTTTTGGAAGGGAAAGCAGCAAGGAAGAGAGGCCCAAGTGGGTCTGCACTTGCTACTCAACATAGTGAGACTCACTATCACATTTGCCTCTCAGAGTGGCAAGTGACAAAGAGGAGTGAGATGCCTCAAATCTATTCAGTTTCTGCGGCAGCTCTGCCCTCTGCTCTGCCTAAGTAGTTTATTTTTTTGTAGTAGATATCTGCTAAAAAAAATTACAGTATTTGGTCTACTGAAATTAGTCTATATTCATGCTGAATTCAGCAAAGCAAGCAAGCCAGGAAGGAAGGATAGGGGAAGGATGGAAGGAAGAAGAAAATCTCATCTTCATTTTGGTCTATTTGGAACCCAAGCCTTTGATTTTTTTACTTCAAAATGATATTACATTTTAAAGTATATCTAAGAGTTACAAAATTGCACATATAAAAATCCTCCAAATGAAACTGTTTTTTTTTCAAAAAGCAATTATTTCAGTCAATGATAAACTAATTTATTTCGATCTTCTATTTTCCGGGGAAGGAAAATAATCACTCAGTAACTGCTTTTCCCTCAAGTTTTCCTTTCGACCACTGCCTGAAGAATCAGTCATCCGTCCCGCTCCAGCGGCACCTCCTCGACTGTACCACAATTTTCATTGCTCCCACAAGCACAACTGCCCCCGAGGCCAGGGGGAGAGAAGACATCCATCCCTCTAGTAGCTTGGATGACTTCCACGGATTTTCTTGGCATGAGCCGTACTCAGCCCAGACCTAGCACAAAGCGGCTGCGTGACTGACGTGCTCACCTGCAACCCGTGCTACGAGGCGGTCGGCTGCCGGGCTTGCTCCGCGCCGGAGTAACCCCAGAGCCTGCAGCTCCTGCTCCAGGTTCCCGAGTCGGAGAGCTCCAGGTTGCTACCTGACCTCCGCGTAGTAACCGAGCACAGACATGGAGTGACAGTCACTGCACCCGCGAATCACGACCACGGGGAACACCTCCCCCAACTCCATTTCATCTAATTTGCCATTTGCCAAACTGTCACAAGCGGAAGGTGCCGTTTTCTCCCCCTCCTGATTATTTTGGTGTTCACCAGCACCTGCAGGGCCAGGAGGACCTTGCAGCACGGGCTGTCCTCACCAGCTACCGACAGCCCCACGCGACGTGCAGACGCGCGCTCGTACAGCACACACCAGTGCTGGGATCTGCTCTGAATAACCCTGCAGACCACGGCTAAGCACTCAGGTAACACGGTGCCAATGCATGGGCCAAATCCACAGCTTGGGCAGATACTAAACTGTTCTGAGACAAATGACTCTGTAAAAACATGGAGGGTCTATGATAAATTTAACTGAACAATCAGCACACAGAACTAATTTTTTTTCCCCTCCATGAGCTTCAATCATCATTTTCACCCTGAAAAATCAAGGGTATGAAATCAAAAAGGACTCGAGGATATAATTCAGCGAGTTTAACAGCTTATGGAGATAATGTTTTAAAGGAACCTCTGAATGAACAAAGTCCTTCCATGTCCTTCAACTAAACTCACTATTATATTGTACTTAAGCTGCTGCATAAATATCTCCTTATGTATATTTTAAATTCCAAATCTCCATCTATTATTCAAAACAAAAATGCCGCAAAGGGAAAACATGTTTTAAGTTACTGCTCTTTGTCTACCTGTGAGCCATTTCCTTGACTTTGGGAACCTTTAGATCTCCTTAAGGAAAACTATTCTTCCTCTGAAGAAATGCAAGATATATATTGTTTGTTTGTTTTTCTGCCTAATCAAACAGAATAGCTTTGATTTTCTTGGGATAAAATCCCTCTTTGGAGGCTGTGAGCTCAGCTTTGTGAGCTGCAAACCTACCTGCAGACACAACACCTGCAGGCTGGAGGTGCCGCCACACAACACCCGGCACTGACTGAACTCCGAGGTGATTTTCCCCAATAAGGACACACCTCCGCAGGTGTGAGCACTCAGATAAAATTCCCGTGAACTTCCATGGATGCCCTGCCTGATGCTCCATCTTTTCTGTGAGGCCTCCAAAACGCGTCAGCTTAGTCATCCCGCAGCTCGGGGCCATGAACCTGCACCATGAAACCATGCCATGCAGCAATTTCCTTGGAATTCTCTCAATTTCTTTGGAATTCTCTATCAAGTTTCCATGGTGAGAGCAAAACTTGGGCTCTTTCCTAAGCGGCACGTTCTGCGGTTGCGCAGGTGCTGGTCAGCGTGCGCACAGCTCACTTGGCACCTGCACAATTGCTGCCAATGGCCTGTATTAATTGACGACAACAGGATTAAGCCCAGGTCTCAAAATTTTCAGCATAGTGCATAACACAGCACGCTTATTTGGCCTATATTAAGCTGCCATTTCAGATCTTGGAGCTAAACACATGCAAGAGATATAAATAACATAAAAAAAGCGAAGAGAGCGCGTGTATGAGAGCGCTGCCACCGCCCATTGAAAAGCCAGATGAAACGAGTGCCAGTTTTACAACATGGTGCTCACTGCAAGAGAGACATGAGAGGTTTCTGCAGCCTGCTCTCCCCAGGCGCCGGGGCGCTGATAATACAAGATGTCCCTGCGTGGACCTGGTTCCCCAGAGCTCTCTGCACCCTGCGATCACTCATCCCCCCGCCAAGCGAGCGCGAATTCCTCCCGGGTGAGAGCTCTCCGTTCCCCCTCGCGAGTGGGAGCATCTCGCTTTGCACAAGCTGCGAGGTGGAGCACAAGACACAAAATATAACTCCACTGACACACAGCTTTGCTAAAGATTTTAGTTGGAGCAATGTTTAAGTCACATATTAAAAAACACTTAATTGACATAAACGCACACAATTACTTTAAAAAAAAAAAAAAAGCTTCAAAGCAAAAGCAAAGAGGGAAGGAAACGTAACCATCAGGAGAGCTGCGTCTCTGCAATGGTGCAAGTTACAAGCCCATCATTGCAGCGTTGCAATCTCATTTGCAGTGGGGTAGCCCAAAGTGCAACGTGCAGGAAGAAGCAGCAGGAAATGGGTCTCTGTGTCAGGTAACTGGTCTATGCCTTGGTCTCACCGCCTGTAAAGTGGGGAGAAGTGTCTCCAGATGGTAAAGCTTGTGGAGCGCTGCAGATGAAAATCGCTTGGTGAACGTTAAGTATTTTGACAGTCATTCCCTATAGCCATAAAGCAAGGTCACGTTTTCAAAAGGTAAAGATAGGTGCCTTAGCAAAGTACCGGCTCCAAATGGGAGTCTAGATCGTCTGAACATGGATGTTTCTCACATGGATGTTCCTTTCACTGACCTACGAACTACTGAGCCAGCAAAGCATTCAGTAAATACAACCAGAGGTCATGGTCCCTATACAATGCATGCACGTTTCTTCAAACCAGCTTCAAATCATTTGCACTGTGTATTTGTGTCATATTCTATGCACAAGAGTGACTCTGCAATGAACAAGTGATCTGGGTGCAAGATACTCCCTGAATAAACAACCGGAGAGCACTAAAGCGAGCGGCACGCTGCCTCCGAGCAGCACACCCTCCTCCAGGACTGTGCCACCGAAACGATTCTCTGCTCAAAGATTTATATAGTGAATTAAAGCAGGCACAGTCTGCAGCCTAGGAAAGGCCACTTGACTTTTTTTTTTGAAAAAAATAAAAATAAAAAAACCCTCTTCTATTTCTATCATTTTGCAGCATGAATACAGTACAGGTTTCAAGTGACTGACAGCTGTATTTTACATGAGCATTGATCTTTCTTTTAGCCAATAAAAGCCAATAAAAAGGCTCCCTTAAATCACTTTGGTCTGTAACTTGTAAACACCCTCCTTAGCACGAAGGTCTGTGCAAGCTGAGGGAATTCTCAGCACTAAGCAATTCTTTATAGGCTTTCAGTGAGTCCATAGGAATCCAAACCGGAGCTGTGCAGCAGGCAGCAACGGGCAGACTCACCACCCACACTCTGCTGTAAAAGTCACTCAGACTTTAATCTGATGAAGCATCTTAAAATCTAAGCAACAGGTTTAGAGATCACACTCCTTTAAATCCTTGGCTTGAGGGGCAGCATTTAATAGCAGGTGGAGATGGGTGGAAAGAGGGATGGAAAAGGACATGATCAGCCTGACTGCAATGAGACTCCAGATCCTGCTCTGCACCCTACAAGAAGAGACAAAACAATTTCTTGCTTTCAGAAGAACCAGCTTTTGGTTCTGGGTTCACAGCCTAACTAATATAGAGGGCAGCCCAGCAAGCTACCACAAATTTGCATCTTCTTTTGGTAACTGCCTCAAGACAGTCAGTTAAAGCGCTTATTTTTTGCAGCCTAACTCATGCTCTCCAGGTCTTGAAGCACTTCGCTAGCTAAACATAGTCCCTGCCCCACAGTCTAGGAATAAGGACATTGCTAACAGCAATACAACAAATTAATTATCCTTTCCCTTCTGTCGACAGCACTGAGTGGCCTTCTGTGATAGGAGACTTCTCCCTTGAGCACCTGCCCAATACCTCAACTTACAGACCAGAAAAGTAGCTGCCTGTTAGAGCGCCCAGCTACCCCTGACACCTTGTTGTGGTTGTGACTGAGAGATTTCGGACACGGGGAAGGGACTTCACGAAAAGATTAATCAATAAACAATATATCAACATATGTGGGAAAGGTAGGAGGATTATGCAAGCTACAAAAAGCTTGGTGGCACATCCCTAATAGCTGACTGAATGGAGTACGACTTTTAAAAAATATATTTGATATGAACAGATACCTGAGAAAAATACCTGTTCACAGCAGCTCCTCAAGTCAACCATTACTGGCTGTCCCCCTCCCTTTTTTGTTTTTCACTTTAGTAGCAATTTAAGGCAATGAGGGAAAAAAAAAGGAGAAAAGGAAGAAATAAATAATCTTCCATTAAGAAATGACGGAGGAGCAGGTGTCTGGCGAGGTGCTGAGTTCACACCCATGGAGGAGAGCTGAGAGCACAAACCACCACACGGAATTTAAGCTGTGGCAGGTGGGACCTCATCACGGCAACGCAAGCAACACGTATTGCAAGGCTGAAGTTTTCCACAAGAAACTAAGTGTGAGCACCAAAAAAAAAAAAGACTGCCCCAAAATGCATTTTGGGGTTCTTGAGCTAAGTGTCAGGTGCAGTATCGCACAGCTACCACCTCGGAAGCTGCCTAAGGTAACAAAATTCCCGCTGCAACTCTGCTCAAGAAGTAGCACTTGATGGATCTAGTTATCAAACGGCCACAGTTCTAACGGATCCTGCGTTTACCGATCTCCGTGTCGCCGTGCAGAATGTAAGAGCCGACTATTCAAAAGCTCGAGCGCATCCACAGGGAGGTGGAAAACACGCGATTCTGGGTTAAGCTAGGGCGGATTAAGCC
>NW_010581330.1:119019-135122 GCF_000705375.1 Tinamus guttatus
CGCGGGGCAGCGCGGAGCCGCACGCGGGGTGTCCCGGGCGGGCTCCTGCGCCAGTGCCCCCCGGCGCAGAGCACCCGGTGCAGAGGGACCCGCGCGAGCCCGGCTGGATCTCCCCTGCGCCCGGCTGCAAAACGGCGCTGAGAGACAGTTGAGCTCCAGAAGCGTGGCCCTGCTTATCCAGAGGAGCAGCGGCTGCTTCTAGGGCAGCCCAAGGGTGGTATTTTCCAGATTTTGGATTCGCATACGCTAATAAGCGCGCGTGCGGAAGGGGAGGGGATGTGTCAAGGTGCTTCAGGGAGCAGCCAGTAGGCTGAGACAGGGAATCTCAGGTGGGAAGAGGAGATGGTACCCGAGGTTCTCTTTAGCCTCGGACAAAGGCAGAATTGGACTGAATGCAGTTCTGAAGGTGTCCATCAAGAGGACATCTTATATCTAGTGGTAGCGACCGCAAGGAATTACCAACTTCAGTAAAATAATGTGCCTGACTCCTTGGTGGCAAGACCTTTCCCTCAACCAAAATATTTTAGCTGTAAACCAAAATTGCCTATATACATAAATATATATATATATATATACACACACACATAATGCAACAAAAATACCCACCTATTATGACCATACAGATTAGCTAAACTCTGGCATTACTCCCTAATTTGCACTCTTAATCCTGTGCATGCCAAAATGAGGTAGGATCAGGTTTGACAGGAGAACAGGGGAAGACGACACTCAAATCATTTGAGAGAGACAAATGTTTGGCTGTTGATCTGTTTTTAACTGCTGCCAACTTCTCTGAGCAGATTTAAGTGTTCCAATCAATACAGATTTTTCTTCCCTTTCCTGTAACTAAAATGATTTGTATTTTAATTTTATCTGTCAGATTAATTCACTTGACTTCAAAGAATGTCACAGTACAAGGTATCAGTATGGCCTAAAGAAAGCTGTTTGCAATCAGAAAATAGTTGCCTGAATTGCCAGTGAATTATCCAAAGCTTCATCTTCAAAGGATGTGAGCAAATCTGATATCTTCCCAAGAAAGAGTTTTTTCCATCTATATATCAAGATATTTCCTGCCTGTAGTCTTCAAATCTCTGTTAAAAGAATGCTGTTTTATCCTCCCTCCTATTTTAGATAAGCTCCACATATTTTGACATGTGATGCCTTTGTTTTCTTGTGTAGCTGCAAACTATAAGCAGCAGCTCTGCACTTAAAAATGATCCCAATCAGTGATAAAGTTGCTAACAGGTTTTCCTGGCAATTTATCGATCTGAGAAAAGACTCAGTGCGCCTGAGAGAAGTGGTTCTCCCAAGTCTCTGCGGTGATGAAATCAAACTAAACAAGGGCTTAGAAAACTGAGTGTAACTCTGCTCTGCAGTGATGAAATCAAACTAAACAGGGCTTAGAAAACTGAGTGTAACTCTGCATTTTGCTAACCCACAGGTCTGTGTCTTTATTTATATATGGCCGACTAGTCCGTGGGATTTGGTGTGGAAAAAGGGCACAGAGCCACCAGCTCCCGTGACCCCGCAGGCACGCGCACCTGCTCCGCACCCGTGTGGATCGTACTGCCCAAACACCAAGTTCACAGGATAGACCACGCATCCAAAAACACCCTGCAAGCCGCTATGTGGGCTTCAGCAAAGCCACAGCTAAATGACCCCTAGTTAAGCTAATTTAAGCCCAGTCTGGCCCTTCTCCTGCACTGTCATTCTTGCGAGTGGAACATGCTATCTTATATGGACCGCCAAGAGCAGCAAAAAAGCCTTCGTGTCCTCCAGTTTCTGCCAGCAGAAGAATATTTCTCAGCTTTCATGTGTGTAAACAGGGCTGAGAACATCCCCATTTTCACCCCTATCAGCTGCTCCTCTCTAAGGGAGGTGCAGCACATGCTTCTCCATATGAGGTAGCCTCTACTGAATTGAGGGGCTGAGTTCCTTCCAGCCTCCAACAGATTTTTTTTTTTTTTAATCCAAATTAACCCAATTTGCCCCCCCCCCCCTTTAAGGCACATTATTTAGTTATTCTTCCCTCCTCTTTTTCCCCTGAGCTCCCTCTCTTCATCTCCTCATTCTGGAAATCTGCATGGCATGCACTTTGAAGAGGGAAGGAGAGAACAGCAACTGATTCATAAAATGAGCCAGAAAGATGGTTTTGATCATTCTGGAGAGAGATTCCAGCGCTCCTGCTGCAGCTTGTGGAAAAAAAAGGTCCCTGCACGAGCAGGCAGAGGGTCAGGTCCCCCACGGCCGCTGGAGAGTCGGCCTCACAGGGCTCATTAAATACCAGTTACTCCCCTGCACATTAGGCTCTTGATACAGAGGGAGGCCAATATAAACATTTCAAGAGGCTGTCATTTATGAGGCTTTGTTCATTTGATAAATAAGCTCTTCTGTCCTTGATTGCTGAGATTTAAAATTAAGGCCTGGCTGAATTTTAGGGCTTTGGTGGCTTGAACAGAGTAGAGATCTAGCACTGCATTCCCTTACCTTCCTAAACAGAACGATCTATCTAGGTCAAAACGGAGGTTATTGGCACCTTTCCTTAGTGAAGTGCAATAATTCCCGCAGGGTAGCTAACAGAATATCCTGTTTATTTTTCATAGAGGCTTCAGAAGCCATAGGCTACGTTCCGTAGATTCAGTCATTAAGCATATCTCTATTTTACTAATTCTGTACACACCATGCCAACAACAGATAGAAGTGTATTTTTTTTTTCATATCTGCATAGCTACTAAAATTGAACGCACAAAAGTTAAGGAAGGGATTAAATTTAATACCGCTATAAAAAAATTTAGGCACATTTCTGTAGTTGAATAGGGAAAAGAAAAACACCCATCTCTGTCCAATAATTATGAATGGCCTAATTTACCATCTTATAGCAGCATAGCAACAAAGCTCTTCCAATAGGAAGGCACCGCTGAATTTGAAAGTCTGCATTCAGCCTCCTCTAAAGAATTGTATCTAATTTCCACACTGCAAATTACATCTAAAATATGTGTATTGTCAGGTCTGCTTATTAAGCAGAATTAAGCCCGTATCCATGTTTTATTAACTTTATTCTTTACAAGGTAGCCCCTTGTTGCATGTCTAACATAATTAAAATTCAGGCAGCTTTGGCATCCCCCAGTCTCTTTGCGTGGGTGGACTTAAAAAATATGTCTGTGTAACCTGATAAAGAAAAGACCTTACAGTATTTTACTTGTTCTGTGTGCAAGGTAATTCTGTTTACAATGCATGGCTTTATATCTGTGTTTGGCTGCCTAATAAGAATTCACATGGCCACTTAAAAAATCTGCTGTTCTGGGAGAGAGATCTGGCCCTAAAACATCATCAGAGTAGAAAGCTGGCTGGCTTTCTGGTCCTTTCTTGCACAGCTGAGCTCCGAGCTGACTAGGCCCTTTTAATAAATACAGAAGAGCCTGCATCATCTGATTGCTATATTAAAATAATTTATTTAATGGGCCCCTCACTCCTTTTCTAGCTTCAAAGATTCAATTAAAACAAAATTTGCAGCTCATCACTAGAGGATTCATTACCCCATTCAGTGTCTTTAAAAACAAGTCAAGCCTAGGGAGGACTCAGGCCAGAAGCTGGGCTTGTTTGTGCCTTCAGGCATGTGGCAGGTAAGCAGCTACACAGTTTGCAGTAGGAAAGTACTGCTAGAAGAGGAGGACAACAAGGAGCATCAACACAATAAAACCAACAGAAACCCAGAAGAACAAATGAATTTGACTGAGGTTTTCTGTGTACATATAAATGCATATTTTACTGTTTAAGAGAAGGTTTTGTGTAACAACAGAAGCTTTTAGTTGTCTTCGACTACTTGTTACCTACATCAAGCAGAAGACACAAATGTGTTTCTTCTCTGAAGGCAACCATGGGTCTGTCTAGGGATAAAAATGTCATCATGAACTTTTCCTCAAGAACCTCACACATGGCTGACTATACCTGGTCTCCTAGGTCTGGAAGTGCCACTTGCAAAGCTGTGTCTGACTTTTGTAGACCATTTGCAGCTCCCAAGTTCTACCCAACGTGACAAGTAGACTTCTGATAGTCAGATATTGAGGGTATAGGAAAACTGCCACCTCTTGCTGCTGTCTCTTCCTTTTCTAGTAAAATAAACATAATACTTATTTTTCCACATCAGAAAATGCCTCAAAGTTAAACAGGGATGACCATGCTTCAAATAGCATATAGGCCTGAGTTCTCATCCCTGATTTTGTGGCTGTATTAACAGCATATATCAAAAAATAAATAAAATAAAAAGCAAAAAGACCACATCCTATGTGCTTTTAATGCAGATCAAGGGATTGAGACTGAAATAGGTGAAATAGCCAACACAGAACAATCCCAGTTGTGAGCCTGAGCATGAACATGCAGAACACATTCCCTTCTATCTGAAGCTTGTCCTTTCTCTTCCAGGGAGCAGAGGAGAGCTAGAAGATCTATCAGGAGGGCAATTGACTTGCTCTTAGTTTGCTCAGAGACACAATGCTAAATTCCTTCCCAAAACACACAGGTGTAAAATCTGAGGAGTCATATCATTAGTTACCACAAATGTCTATAGGCTGGGAAAGGCACTTTTGTTCCCTTTGTCCTTCAATTCAAGAAAGGAAAGGATTTGTGTATTTTACATACACACACACACAGAGTCAGGCCAAGAGAGCACGGTTAGCTGTACCAGCAGCAGAGCCCACGTTAGCAGAGCTGCTGTGGACGTGTGCTGGGCTACTCCCCCGATCTGAGGTGCCCACGAGATTGACCCTCTAGGAGGGGAATTGGGAGCCCTGCTGCTTGCCGTGCAGACCTGAGCTCTGGGAGGCGTTCAATAAATTAACTCCAGGACTTAAGCCTTGGGACAGTGGCGTTTGCATGAGCAAGACAAATCCAGCAACATTCCCCTCCCCAGGACAGATCAGTCCTCCCTGTCTCTCTTTTTGAGTCCTATATGGCCAATAACCTGCAGCACATTCTGGCCTATGCGTTCAATAACATGGTAAGTGCTCAGTACCCAAGGGCATGAACTTGGTTGTATCTGGCTTTCCATCTCGCTTGCTTGAAGGTGATCTAGTCGGGGTGAAGAGGGACGTGTGGTGTTCAGTGCAATTTCAAACAAACCCCGGAGCTCAGGAGATTTAAGAGACCGTGAGCCTTCCCTCCTCCGTCTGTGAAAGCAAGCTGCTCATACTCCTCCTCATATTGTAGATATACAGCCAGACACTGGCTCCAACCAAAACCATTTTCAATGTATAGGGAGAAGCCTTTCAATTTAAAGTTTCCATCAAGTTGACTTTGCTCAAAGTCAAACGGATCCTTCCTGATTAGATCCTGGCTGAGGCAAAACAGTCCGATTACATGATTAAGAATTACAGAAAAGAAGGGAGGGGGAATAAACCCCCTATCGCACTCCTCCAGCAGGACTGTGGGACCTTCTGTTCCCCAGCAAGCGATACCAACTAAGGCACAGGTATTGCACCGGTATCCACCGAGGAGGAGAGGAAGACAGAGACTGTCAAAGTGAAATAACAAATTACTTCTTGTTCCCACCCATAAATCTCTCTATCTGCACATGATGGATTCTGCCAGACCTAAAGGAGCTTTGGAAAATTCCCTGACCCCAGATTTGTCCCTTCTCTCTTCACACACTCTCCAAACCTACAAGGAGCCCAGAACTTCCAGCCATAACCAAGCCACATCTCAAACCCTGCAAGGTTGGAAGGCAATACTTCAAAGGGGCAGCCTATTGCTCTGTCACTCAGGAAAGTCTCCTCAGGGTTCAGGGAGCTCTTGGGAATTGCAGTGACTCTGAAGAGGAGAAAAAAAAAAAAAAAAAAGGTCTCATCCAGCTTTGCAGAACAGGAGTGCTAGAACATTAATCCTGCCCTCGGGATGCCTCTGAAGTTGCACACATCCAGACTGCCTCTCATTTATATTTATCCAAACCTGCTTACTTCTCCCACATGCTGCCAAAACATACTCAACACTAAACGTAACTAACAGATTACAGGTGTCATACAGCTAGGACAAGTTTTGGAGACTCCCTTATTTCCCATTGACATTAAGTACAAGGTAAAAAGGAACTGGATGACCAGATCATTTCCCCCACATAGGCCTGCCTGCAAACGCACCTCTTGCTCTTTGTATTGTCAAATTCTTTCTCTTTCAGCAATAAACCACCTTTTCCATTTCCCCAGTAAAATCAAACCCAGGATTCTCTCTCCACCCAGTTTCACAAATGGTTGTTGTGATTCAGATACCAATGAAGATCTGTGGCCTGGAAGCGCATCTAAGTTTGCCAAGGATTTAAAGGCTAATGGAATATTAATTAATGATTGTAGCAGGTCTGATGAAGATACTAAACTGAACTGACTGGGAAACTGAGTACATACAAACAAGTTTAATTTTAATGCAGTCAGCAATAAGATCAAACACCCAGGACAAAGAGTGCAGGCTATATTAATTTAAATCTGGGCACTGTTTTCTGGAAAGCAATGGCCCTGTCTAGGACTTAAGAGTCATGAGAGGTCTAGGACTGAACAAGAGCTTTCTCCACAAGTCTCCAGCTAAGTTACCATTGCGTATATGAGCAGTGTTAATGTGGAGAAGAAGCAGAGATGCTCCATTACACTTGTACCCAATGTTCCAAACACTATTAAAACAAAATGCACAAAATGCAGCTGGCATACTTCAGAAGGGACATGGACAAATAAGGGATCAGAAAATAGCTGCAAGAGGGCCTAAGATTGACAAATATCTGTTTAGCAAGCGACTTGAGCAATTCAGTCTCTTGGGTGCCATAAGAAATACAGATAATGGGGTTCCAATGAGGCCACTCTGTGAAAATGCTCTTGCTACTCAGTTGTACTTCGCCTGTTAATACTGTAGCCACTTAAAGCAAACTTTAAGTCTGGCTGGCTGCAGAAGAAAAATGCCTGAGATTGTCGATCTCCAAGAGAATGACAGAGGTGACTTGGTCCCGAGTGATAAATACCTTGTTTCTCAACAAGAACAATTTTGAAAGGAAGAGCTCTTCAATCCAGCAGAATCAGAATGAGATGCAAAGTCCATAAGTCAAGGCAAGGCTCGTGTTTATTGTTAACAGCAATAGTAATTCATCAAGAGAATGATATGGCAAGAGTTGTGATGGATTTTCTATCATTTTACCCTAATAGTCAACCTCTTGCAAAAATAGATGAGTTGATATCATAGCACACAGGGTACCGAGGACCCTGGAGATGCCATCCCGCTCTGTACCAGCAGTACCTCAATCATCACTGACAAGGTTGGTCCAATCTCCACTTAGGGACCTGCAGCAGTGCAAATCCCACAGGTGCCTTGGGAATGTTGCTCTGCACCAACCTCAGCTGAGAGAGGCTCTTCCCAGTGTCTAACCCAAAGCTCACTTTTCTGGAAGTTTCTTGTCCTACTGATACTCTTATCTCAGAGAGCTTTCTGGAACTGACAGACAGACATGACAGACTCACCTACTGTCATTCAATATTAAAGCTAATATGAATGGAAATCCACTTTCAAAAAAGTCCCAAGGTTTCAAAGTTATGTCTCCTCCCCACACAGAATGAAAATAGGATCTTTTGGAGCTTGCTGTGAAATATCACAAAGCAAGAAAGCACATTGCTGCAGGACAGCTCATGGGCTCCCCACTCTCAAGACCAAGACTCAAATCTCCAATTCTGCAGTAGGCAGAATGGGAGCATGAATCTGGATCTTCAAATCGCTGTAGTGCAATGTCAAGAAATAGCTAAGTGACTATTTCCTTTCTCTTTCCCACATTTTTTTAATAGAAAGGATTTTTTTTTTCCAAAGGGGGAAAAAAAAAAAAAAAAAAAAGCGTCATTACGGATTGTTGGGCTGGATCTTCTCCAGGTATTTGTCTCAGCCTCCCAGCCTGCATCACTAATGTGTGTGTCTCACATGAATTACATCTTTGGCCTTTTCTGCCCTCTGACTGCTGAACTCCAGAATTGCTCAAAGCAGAGTTGCAACAGCTGCTCTAACCACTTTGTAAGGCTCTTCTGGGGCTTTCCAAGAATAGCTTTTGGACATTGGCAACTTCATTTCCTTGCTTCCTTTATTCATAGCCTCTGTACAACTCCTGCCTTGGACAAGGAATCCCTGGACTATATGCTTTCCTTCCTTTTATCTGTTCAGCCTCGCTTTCTTGTTTGCCTGTCCTCTCTGTGTACGTGTGTTTCTTTGCAATTTCAAGTAAAGAGTTAGTGTGCCTCTGTTCTTATTACATCAACACACAAAAACCTCCAAACCCTCTATTTAGTTAAAGGGTTACTGGAGCCCTGCTACAAATAACAAGTCATTGATTGAATTTGGTGTCTGGAGACCAGCCCTGTAATACAGCAGAAATAGGTGGAGAGATCAATGCCTTTCTAGCATGCCTGGAAGAGTCATTCATGGCCCCTGCGTGCCCATCAAAAGTCACTTCCCAAAGCCTTCCCTTCGGAAGGCTGGTGGTTCCCCCAGGATAGAAGGACATGATCCCCTGAATTTCCCTCTTTGCCCCTCAACAAGGCTGCAAAGTTGGGAACGATCCTTTCCTCTACCACCCCCTGAAGTACTCCCTCCTTACCACTGCTGGGACTATGTCTCTCCCGTAGCATTTGCCCCAATCCCATTACACTCGCAGGAACCTGTAGGCACTGCTGGCTCACACGCCAGCTCCGTGCAACACTCAAGCCTCTGCCAGGAGTAACAGGAGCCTCCAGCAGTGGGGCGAGCCAGGAAGGCAGCGCGCAGCGCTCCAGCAAACAGTGCACGAGCACTGCCAGGAGCTGTCAGCTGCAGGGAAACCCACGCAAGCGCCTTCACCTTCATCATGATTGAAGGCTCCTGCCTTGGTCTGTTGGAAATGCCATTGAGATGCTTGGGGTTCACCAAACTTTCAGTCTCACTCGTGCAAGGTAGCATAAACCAGGGGGCAAGTTATTTGAATTCCTTTTGGCAGAAGCTTACTCACAGGACTAGATGTGCTTGGCATTTAGAAATTGTAGGAGTGTAGGAAGGTGGGGAGTCTAAATTAAAAGCCACTTAAGTGGGTGCTTGAGTAATTATTGGGAGGCTTCTGGAGAGACATTTTTGTCACTAATTAAGGAGAACATGGCTTTGTGCTGGGTACAGGTGGCAATATGGCAAGCAAAATCATCAGCACACCATGCAGAGTTGACCAGCTACCCATTAGCTCTACACACACAGAGCATCCCAAAGAGCATCCTTGAGAGCTGAAATCCTGATACTCTTGCAGTTTCTGATCCTTTGCACCATGGAACAAGATAAAAAAAAATACTTTTATGAAAGCCACCTCATTCCAAAGGCCTCTGTTCCTCAGCAGAGATAGATCCTGTTGGTGCCTCTAGTCTTCAGCAGCTCTACAGACTCAAATTCTGGGAAAAATCTCCCCATTCAAAGGAACAGGAACAAAGTGTGAAAATGTGCTAAGTTTCAGAATGGGAGGGGCTGGTTTATGCCTCCCATCAAGAGCTTGGACAAATCAGTCAATAGGCTGGCTCCAAGGCTGCTCTTTCTCCTTCCTGGCTGGTTTTCATAATCCTCATATAGGATCAACACCCACTTGGCTTTTGGGAATCTTCCTGTTTCTGAAAGTGTGTCTATGATACATGCTCCTTTTTCAGTGTTGGAGATAGACATATTATTTCTTCATTTTGCTAGAAACCAGTGCTTCCAATACCCACTCTAGCACATGTCACACACTGTAAGATGTGGGATGCAAGAAGATCCCTCATATGAAGACACTGATTTGACAAAGTGATTAAGAAATAGAGCTACTTCTAACCCTGCAGCAACTTCTTCATGATGGATTCAGGCACTTAGGATATTAAGCCTGAAGACCTGTAGCTACCAGGGCAGTATCTCCCTCTGTATTTAAGAGGTAGGTAAGCAAGTCAGAGGAAAAAAAAAAAAAGTAGCAGTAAAAGTAATATATGCAAATGCATCCTTGTGGAGGAGCATATTTCACAGACACTTCATCAGCTTCAAGAACTTTTAGGTCCTTGTTATTCATCAGCAAGTTTTAACCATCATGAGCTAGAAAAAGAGACTGAGATTTTTCAAAACAGACAGGAATGAACCAGGCTTCCAGATTTCACTGACAGTCCAAGGACTCCCCAAAAAAACTCAACCCCTTGCAATCCTAATGATATGCCCTGAAGCTGGGATGTTCATGAAATCATTGTTGCAACATTCACCAGCTTTACCCCATATTAAATGCAGCAAATTATTCCCTTCTGCAAAGCTCCCCTTAAAACAAACACACTCAGCCAGCATAAGAGGCCAGCACCAGGCATCCTTTCTAGAAAAGGCTATTGTGCTAATCCCAGGCTTATTATTTGCCCTTGGATAGCTCCAACAACAAATGCCATCCTATCACTTTTCTTTCTTGACCCCTGGCACAATGCAGGGTTTGAAAAGTCTTCTTTCTGTTGTTATTTATTTAACCATTTCACATAGATTGTCAGATTGAATTTGGACCAGCTTCCCAATTTTGTGAAAAAACGGAGCATTCAAACCTTCAATCAAACAGAAAATACACCCACGATATTACACAGCCCAAATGAAAGCTTTTCTTTTAAAAACAAAGGATGTTCCCTTGTGTTGCTTGAAACCCTAGCGCTAAAGCAATTAAGAAAGTGAAACTGGCTACAAACTAAAGCAGAATAGACATGTTTCATAGATCTTCATTGCTTAGGCAGGAAGAAATGTAAACAGGGCATAAATTACAGCAGCCAAAGGACAGATAAGCTGAAGGACAATGCTGGCACAAGAGCAAACGGGTAGAAACTGGCCAAGAATAAATTTAGACTAGAAATTAGAAATGATTTCTAGAAATAAGAGGAGTAAGGCACCTCCAATAGGACTAATGGGCACATCTCATCCTCATCCTGCCCTCATACTCTCATCCTTTCCCTTCCTTCCCTTGTAAAACGATGCTGTGACACAGCCTGCAATAGCAGGAGCTCTAGTATTGGTGCTTTAAAATGTTTTAGGAAAGGGGAAACAGTTGCTGCACACTCAATAGATTTTTAAATGAATGCTGTCGCTTTAATCTTTGATAATGCTTCTAACATATTTACCCTAATAGCCTTACTCATTTAATTGATGAATTACAATAAACAAGAGTAATTACTGAATGCTTTTATTTAGTGGTGTCATTAAGTTAAAGAAAATAAAATCTCCTAAAATACAAATGTTCCTATATAAGCATTGTTAGGAACGTAATGACAGGAGGGCATTCGAGTGTTTATATTGTTACTATCAGTCAAACATCAGCCCAAAAGCTTATCTAATTTGAAAGCCACTCCTGCAGATCTTTGCTATTGATTGGTGCAGTCTGCAGGGACAAGGCTTTCCACAAACTCGTTTCAGGACAGGGACTCTGTCAGGCTGATCCCTCCTGTGTATGGAGCTCTGCTGCCAGCTGGTAAGCAGATCTGTCAGTATTTCATTTCTGCTTGTCAGATACTCTGGGAATGCCCAGTATCAGGTTGGGCTGTACTCTGCTGCACTGGGTTAGTTAGGGAGACAAAACATCCCCAAGGAGTAAAATGGCACCCTTGGGGAGCTGGTTGAACTTAAACTCTCAGGAGCCTGCAGTGAACTGCAACTTTTTTTTGTTTTTCCCCCAAAATTCCCCTTTCTACTTTGAAGTGCTTCTTCACCAGTCTTGATGCCTCTTGGAGCTGACTGTAAGGGATGTGAAATGTTAGCTCTCTCCACTGGTCCAGAAACAACTGTGGGCTCACAGGCCTATGGCAAAGCAGGGAATTTGCAACATCTGTGTTAAGCATTTACCTTTGGATGTGCACCACAAGGATCTACACGCATAAAAGGTGGTCTCCATTTGCAGATGGTTCAGCAAAGAAGCTTTAGGTGACCTACATCATCCCAAAAGGGCTCTGCTGACCAGGACTCCTTGTCTCTTAACTTAGCTGCTACTCAGCCTAAGCAAAACTTCCATTTATGCCTTTAATTTCTGCACTGAACTTCTTTATTACCAGTTAATGTAGGTTAGAAATGAATTGCTACTGCATAATGTACAGCAGAACAACAAATACACATTAGCTACATATCACAAATCAGATAATTACCATCCAAGATATTCTTGCATATGTTCAAACTCTTAAACAATGTAATAGGATCCTGTCAAAACAGAACTTATATTACAATGACATTTTTGGCTTCTAGCACTTTGGCTTTTATTGTAATAACTTCTAATTTTCTGATTTTTATCTGCCCCCCCTCTCCTCTGCTTTTAGTGGTGCAGGAATTACAATTACGTCAGCTCTAGAGCTAGACTGTTCTTGAGCAGTCTTTCTGCCTGATCCACAAGCACAGTACTGACGCCTATGGGAAACAAACACCAAAAGTTATCCTTAATAACAAGAGCAAGCCCACGTCAGCCACCAACTGAGAGTGACCACAGATGTGTGACCCCTCCACACTTCAGATTCCTCCCATCCCTGAAAGAAGATGATAGACCATTGTGAGACATCACCAAACAAGAGTTTATAAAGAGACTTTTTTTTTTCTTTTTGGTGGGGGGGCAGGGAGGGGGAACCAATCCCAGGTATCCAACAGAGCAGGATTTATCAAATGTCACCTCAGGCTCACAACAACTGAAAAGAAATGGGGGCACAAACATAGAGAGCACAACAGCAGTCCCAGCTAAGCAGCTCCAGTCAGTCCCCTGCAGCAGAGGGAGTCTGGGGATCCCCATAAGCAGCGAGCACCCTCATGGGACAAGATCACTGCGCTTTTTAGGGGTAGCTGGGAACTTTGAGTGGAAACAGGTGGTTGGAAGTGGGCAGGAACCTGGTCATGGGAGCTGCTTGTGCTGCTGAGAGCCCATGGGGCACCTGTAGTTCTCCAGTGCAGGTGCCTGCAGACAGCCATGATACATGAGGGGGCAGGCAGGCTGCTGAGGGCCTCTGTGTCTGCCCCAAGGAAAGTGAGAGCCAGGGCCAAGCCCAGGCCCAGTTTCTGCAGACCTGGAAGGGGATGACCCCCAGGGAAAGACTGGGGTGACCCTCCACCTTTGCTGTCCTGCCCAGCAAGTGATAAAGCAATGCTTGAGGCAAGGGAAGGCCGCCAATGGAGGAACCTGCACCTTGCTGGTGCCCACAGAGCATGACTGCAACTGCCAGGAAAGGCCCCCCTATTCACAAAAATATCAACAGCCTCTTGGGCTGACGCATTTCATCCTGTCCCATCAGTGCCCAGCTCTGCTCCTGTCCCCAACCAGCTGTGACCCTGTCCAATTTTACCTCCCCCTGCAAAGAGAGTAGCCTCAGCCCCACACGTCACTCTCCCCTCTCTCCAGCTATTTCAGCATATTTATAACTCTCAGGATTTCTGTGTCACTGATGTAAATGACAAGGTTGCCACCTCGCTTCACCAAGATTTCATTTTCTTAGCACCACGGTCCCTCTGTACCTGGTACAAAGATTCAGAAGCTTGGCAGCCCAGAAAGAGGAGGAAGACAGCGGTGCCAAGGAAGGCTGGGGCCACTACGAGCCTGTGTCCCTGCAGAACAGGTACCAGCAAGGGCCTGTCCTTCCATAGGCTGAAAGAGAGGTGAGTCCTGCAGCCCCATCGAGCGCTCCTAGGAAGCACTGCACTATATGGAGATATATCCCACCAAAAAGGATCCTTTCCCATCCTGCTGAGTAAAAATCCTGCACAAACTGCTGAGTTATCTGACCACAGCAGGTCAGCAAAAGGGACTGTTCCCCAAAACACTATGCAATTACCCTCTCAGTGTAGGCCATTTTAGAAGTTGTGCGCCTTGTTTTTGTTTTGATTTTTTGTGGGGGAAAAGTATAAAATATGGGGAAGAGTACTGCATTGTTTCATTTTCTCCAATGAATTACAGAAACAGAAAACTAATTTTGCTTGAAATTAATTTCATTTTCAGATTATTTAATCCTAAAAAGTTAATTTGAGAAAAGTTAAGCTTTCCAACTTTATATTTGTTTAGAGAAACTGCAAAATACCCTGAAATTTGTCTTTCATGGCAAAATTTTAACATTTTGAGGAAAATACAACTCCTTAGGTTGATTGTATATGTTATTTTTTGCCAAATCTGAGGAAAGATCTCATTTCTTCTCTAAATTTAACTTCGCTTTCAGCTCCGTGGGGCACACTAGTCATGACAGCACCACACAGCAGCTGGGTTGAAGTTTTGCCAGTTCCAGTTCTGTTTCCAGTAGTCTGAATTACATCAAGTCTAGTTGCCTCTCTTTTCTGCATGGAATAGAGTTGACTGGATATTTAACCTGGAGTGTAGGCATCTGAATTTCTCCCTGTGATAACAAATGCAGAAAAATCACAGGACACAAGGAACTGCGAGGGATACGTGATAGAGAGAGGCAGCAGACAGAAGTGAACTCGAAAAAGAGGGAGTCTGCTGCGACCAACCCAGCTTTGCTGCCAGAACTTAACAAAATACAAGAAACACCAGCCAAATGAGGGCAAGACAACTGTTTCTCTTAAGCAGGTTGTAACACTGTTCCCGGGCGTTGACTATTTACCTTCACCGGTAGGAGCCTCCAGACTACGTGACTAGAAAAGCCAGGCACTTCCTCTGGCAGCAGACCAGTCCTGTACCTTATGCAGTGCTGCGCACTTTATGCCAAATAGATACAGGCTACAGTAAGAACAACACAGATTTAAGAAAATCAGAATAAAAATCAGCCTCTAGTTACGTCAGCACAGATGGGTACATGCACCCCTGAATTTGCAGGGACAGTACATCATTAATGATTTTTATGTTTGACTATGTCCTTTTTGAAGCCTCTCTCTACTTCCCTTCCCTGAATATCATTATTAATGTCTGCAAGTGCTTTCAAAAAATGCACCAATTAACACAGAGCACTATTTTTAGACTGACACATTTTTCTAGACTTTTGGTTCTTTGTGCGAGAGAGCTGGCAGTGGGCTGCTACATGTTTCAGGCCTTTTGCACACAGGGGTGTCACCTGCGTCACCTCTGAGAAGGCACCAAGCCTTAGGGCAGAAGCACCTCCCAGGACCTTGTCACAGAAGATGCTTGAGGTTGGCATCTCCCTCAACAGTGACGTGCTCCTTAACTTATAGCTTACAAAATCTTACCATAATTGCCCCTCCAACCATGTTGGCCACCCAGGCTGAGAATGGCCAGCTCATTCCACATCTTCCAGAGGGAAGTTAAGGATGGTGCCTCACTGATGGCCCCCATCAAGCACATCAAGAAGTTACTGAGCATGGAGGCCAGGACAGTGAAGTTACCTGGAGAATCCTCCCCAGCTGCCCAACTTTGGGCTTTGCAGACACTTGCCCCATCTCTCAATGCTTGAGCCATGGTGGCAGCTCACATCCGTGTTTTTGCCCTAATGTACAACAGAGCTGCATCCTCCTTGCCCCAGGCTCTTTTGGGAAGGGCAAATATTCAGAGCAGTGTTGGGACTGCACAGTTTGTCTTTTCATCTTTTATGGGGAACAAAACTACACCTTCAGACACCAGCAAAATATGCAGCTTAGCTCATACTTAGCTAGTAAGAAGAGTTAGAGCTGTTTGTGCTTAGTAAGCCCATGAACTGCTGCAGAGCTCAGTTCATGGAGACAGAGATACTTCACTCCATCTGTCCCCCCTCTTTTTCTTCATGAAGTCATTTTTTTAACACGGACAAAAGATCAGAAGCTGCAACCTTCACCCCACGATCCCAGCATTGTCCTTACAGACAAACCGTAGCACTTCTTCCACTATAAATCAAGCAGCAACATTATGAGCAGGCATAAGCTCTTAGATTTTGCAAGCAGCAGAGTCAGCAGGGAAGAGCAGGAGGTAACTAACTCTTCCCCTGTAGGTGTGAGGAGAGCTCTGCAGCAGCCAGGCCCCCCTCATGCCCCTGCAGCTCAAAACCAGCACAGGAAAGCAGCTGGGTAGGGCAGAAAAAAAAAGCGCCAGTTGTCCTAGAAAGGGTTTTGTTAGGAAAGGATGCTCCTGGGGCAACACAGCACCCCACAGCATAACACAGACGCTCAGCAACATCCTTAACACCCTCTGCAAAGGCCCAGGGCCA
>NW_010581330.1:140223-161144 GCF_000705375.1 Tinamus guttatus
CCAACACAGCAGCGACTCTAAGTGACTTCCACTTAAGCGTAGATATTTGCAGCTCTCGGATCCAGGTGCCCATTTTCGGAGGGAGGGGGTTCTTGGTTGGCCGCCAGCTGCGATCACTGCGCAGAAGAGGGTTAAGCTGTCCTCGCCACTGTGCCACCAACGCGCTGCGGAGAGCGTGGCCCATTTATCCCTCCCGAGCCTGCTGCGGCACTGCCAGCAACGCCGGGGATTTGGCTCCTGACCGAAACATCAAGGTTTCAGGAAGGGGAAGAGGCTAACAAGAGGTTCCTGTCCATAAGCTACATGAATAAAACTGTGCAGCATTAAGGCGGCAACTTTTTTGTGTTTTTAAAAGTTAGCCTGCTTATTTGAGCACCAAATCACACTTTTAGGAGCCCAGTGTTTGGATCTGTAGGTGGAGGTAGCAACACCCACTGTGGCCCCAGCAGCTCTGCAGGCAGAGGCCAAGGCAGCTCCATCTCCTCGCTCGCCTGCGGCTTCCTGGAAGCTGTGCAGCCAAGTGGCCACAGGGAGGCATCAAGCGGATGCGCTGGCTCCTCATTAAAGGAGGCGGGGAAAGAAAAGGCTTTGGGCACAATTACTTTAATGAAGCTAGTGGTTCTGCGCACTAACAGGAGCTGACACACAGTGCAGCTGCACACACACAGTCACCAGCACTTGCAGACCCCTTGGAAGTGCAAGTCCCTGCTTGAAAAGTACAAATACCTGCTTGAAACAAGCCTCGATACTGATGCTGCAGAGCAGGTAGTGGGTTTGCTTTTTAATTAAGCATATGTTCATGGAAAGCATCTGTGCACCGAGAAGCCTCTGCTTCTGCAGAAATCAGCTCCCCCTGCCACCAGCAGCCTTCACAGCTGGGCAATAAATGCCAGGGACAGTCTCACTAATACCCACAGGAGGCATGGCACAGTCATCGGTGGTTGTTTCTGTTTTCCCTTGGGGCCTATAGAAAATACTAGTGACTTGTAAGTGATGAAAAACTGAAAACTACAGAGGCAGATGAAGCAGAGAGTGTTTGGGAAAGCAGACAAAAAAGGGATCCCCTTATCCTCCACAAGCCAAGCACTCCATCCCTGCACAGCTGTGGCACCTTTTGAACCTGTGCTCTATTTGTGCCATGCACACCTGCAGGTAGCCAGGCACACACAGCACTGTGACATGTGGCAAGTAACATTTTAAAGCAGCGGCTGCTCCCCTGCTCTGACGAAGCCCAGTTCAAACCCAGGAGGGCTGGAAGCTGATCCTCACTGGGCTTGGAGCGAGCCGGGAGCAGGAATTTGATTAGGCTGCCTGCCTGTGCGAGCTCTGCTTCATTATGGAAATGTACCAGGGCACATTCAAGTTCAGGCCTGCTCTAAAAGGACAGTCCTCAAAAATGGCTTGAGGGGCTCTGGTTTCTTGAGCGTCCAGAATTTGCTATAGCCACTCTCCACTGATTCAATCACTTGAATCGCTGAATCAAATTTACTTGGTTTGGTTGAGCTATCCTGATTAGGTAGAAATTCACACAGAGCCAAAAAAGCAGAAAAAGCATAACTGATTCATTGAGATAAGCATGCAAAGCACTTGAATTGTTACATAAATCTACATAAAAATGCTCTTTTCAGTTCCTTATTTTGCTGAACTTTATGAATATTACAGTACAGACAGAAAAAAAAAAACAAAGAATACAGAAACATAGGCCACTTCAGGCTACGGATGTCTGTCACTTCATATTACTTAATTTCAAACTTGCCAAGGGTTATCATTAAAATAAAAGACAGGTACATATATCTAAACTAGTTTATAGATTCCAAAACTATCTAGCAGATTTTGATGTGTATTTTACACTAGCTTCAAGAACTAGGAATTAAATAGGAATTAAAATCGCACATAGGACTTCAGAATAAGTTTTTTCTTTTCTTTCTTTTTTTTTTTAAAAAGAAAAAGATCTGGCTGCTCTTCTTCCGAAAATATGAAAATATTTCCCATTCCTTTTAAGTGAGAGAAGCTAGGCACATCAGGGGCTAAAATTAGCTTGTTCTTCAAAATGTTTCTATTACAGAAGTGATTGCATTAGTTGGACAAATAAACCTAACTACAGTCCAAGACAAGAGTAGTCCCAGTAACTCCAGAAAGTACTTAAATTTAACTGGAAAAGCCGTATGGAGGATGGTCAGACATGGACTGCTAATGTACTAAAACAAAGGCCTCTGAGCTACTGGTAGGCATATTTAACTACAGCCTATTTATCTTGGAAAATAAAAACAGCAGAGAATATATAATGCTTGAACTGCAGCATATCTAGCACACCGGCTACTCTGGATATGTGTCTGCGTGATGAACACATCAATGCTGCTACTGCAACTGGACCTTCTAGACCAAAGCTGACTATAAAGACCTCTGCACAACCCCAGACACAGCACAAACACCGTAAAGGACAAGCTGCAGATCTACTAGTACAGGACAGACAGAGAGATAAACCACCCCAGCAATTGCTCCTGGGCACTCCAGGAGACAACACTATCTTGAGACGATGCTCAAAAAAGCAACTCATCCATGGGGGCGAGCAGCAGAAGCTCTAGAGATGCTGCAGAGTCCTAGAAGTCAAGCCAGATACCAACACCAAGGTCTCCTGCACTGTACTCCACAGGACCAGGAGGGACTAGTTAAGTCCCAAGGACAGAGCCACAGGGAAGGCTGTCAGTGCTGACCTATGATCACTCAACAGAGCATAGCACAAAAAGCTTTCTCCAGAGAGATGTAACCAACACAGTAACCTCCATCTTTATGGCAGACAGAAATGGCAAGGACACTTTTGTAACTAATAAAGACACAGTTCCTCTCATATAGCCCTTTGGTTTCTGCTGCCAAAAAAAGCCCTGCTCTCCTAATGGGACTGCATCAGTGTTCAGGAAGGAGAGAGGCTCTACTCCACCACAGGACCATCCCAAATCCCCATCCCTTCTTCAATGAGCCTGGATGTCAAAATGACTGTAAAAAACTTAGGTCTTGCCACAGGGCTGCTACAAGCTTCCTTTTAGCCCTGCTCACTATTCAAAGGATAGGGCAGCCCTGCTGCAGAGCAGACTCCCTCCAAGGCTGCACGCAAATTTCCTTTTACTCTCTGCAAAAAGCAGAAACCTCCTTTGAGCAGCTGTACAGAGCAGCACACACAAGCATCTGAGAAATCTGTGAAGGACAAGGTGCTTTCCATTTGTTGATGGATCCTACACTACCAGCCCAATCAAGCTTCATAGAAACAAGGGAAAACAACTACATTTGATCACTGGAACCAAAGCAACCAAGTTACCATACCTCCATGAATCACCACTAGCAATTGAGCTGCAGTAAAAGTTATATGTCATTAACCTAAACTGGATTGCATGACTATACCCCAGGCTCCTGCATTACCAGAACATACACACTCCCTGAGCAGGCTGGAAAGACCTGTCTGCTAATACCCTTGGGCTGACGACAGAGCTGGTTATTGCACACCAAGGGTACCAAAGACAGTAGGAGCAACAGACAAAAGACACATAGACACTCACTTGCCATTTCATGACAGCCATATGGTTTGTAAAGCACTGCTGTTTCTACATCCCTGAATAACTAGAAGAGCTTTTCAACCAGTAAAAAGCACCCCATTAAATGTCAGACTCAAAATGTGCCATGTCTTCTATAAGATGTTTCTTCTCCTTTCTCCCATTACAGGGACTAGAGTTTCATCAGTGTAGGATTGGTTGAAAATCTGCAATCATAACTGTTCTATCAGAGGAGAAATATATCCTGTGGAAAGACCCTTCTTTATTCAAAAAATGACAACTTTTCTCCAATAGATTAAAAAAAGAAAAACAAGAAATGTATTTTTTCCCCTACACAGTGAGTTATCAGAATAAATAAATTCCCAAATTCTAATGTCTTTTACTACTGTCTTTCACCTCTGCTCCCTTTGTTACAAGAGCAGTTTCTAGAGAACTTTTGGGATCTCTGGGACAAGTGCCAGCAAGCATCCCCCATGCCCTGCAGGCTGCTGGGCTCAGATTACTTAGTGGATTATCTCTTTATGATTAAAGGATTTTGGCTCTTATTCAGAGATGTTACAGTCCTCCCCATGAGGGGTCCTGTTTGCTTGGATACAACAGCATTTGATGCTAGTGTAAATATTTGGAGAAAGATGGACTTAGACACCAATTTGGTTTGGCTCAGTGTGTTTCTGTGAACAGCTGTCAGGAGGTGCTGGCTGTGGGCACAGCATGTGCTCAAGAAGGAAGAGAAGCAAGTGCAGACTTGGTTTTTGCTTCACAGATGCCCGTTTCCTGAACTACATTAAAATAAAATTTAAAAAAGGCTCAGGTCCAGAGGAATATGAAAAATAGTTGATTCCAGCACATTCCTCAGAGACCTTGAGGTAGAGTCAAGGACAAAAGCATTTATTTATACATCTGTTGCCTCCTTCTCTAACCTAGCACCCATTCTGTAGAATTATTCATTTTGTGACCCTTGTTGCTCTGGATGTTTACAATAAAATAGCATTAAAGTGAAATAACTCTAAAACAAGCCCAAACATATACCGTACCTACGCTGCTTACCGTGATGACTTCTGAGCCCTTCCTCACGAAGCCTGGCTGAGATAGGGCACTGCTGCTTTGGTGCTTATCCGCTACCTTTTCATGCTTGTCACAGCCTGGGGACTTGCTTCGTTCAGCACAAAGCACGTGGACAGAAGAGGGGAAATGTGTTCCAGAGAGCTTGTCTCACTGTCTGCCACTCCTCCCGTCCTGAGGGGATGGGACTCAGAGCACTGCCTGCCCTGAGCTTAAAAATAACCCAACTGAAGCTGGTTAAAATTATGTCATCCAGCAAATACCTTGCTTCTGCCCTGTGTACCAGCAATCTCCTGACACAGCATCAAAACATCTTCATATTAGGAACAAGGTGTCATCACCCTGTTTGCCAGGGCCATTTTAAACATGATCAGGTATCCTTGCTCCACTGTTTGTATCGAATGCCAGTGTGGACCCTCAGTTCCCATTGTGGCTAGAGAGTTTCTTGTTGCCAAAATTAGCCCTCTACTGCACCTGTGTTATCTTTAAATGACTCCCCCTCCTCATCTCATCCCTGGATGTTGTTGCTGTAGAGAACAGCTCTATATCTTCCCATCCTTCCTTTTGCCAGGCTAGCTGGCCCTGAAATCTCCTCACATACAACAGCCCCCTGACCATCTGCCTGCCCTAACCAACACTGTCCACTCCACATTTCCTCCTCTTGAATGTGGAGTGTCTTGATGTGTCCCATGCATTTTCACCCTGCAGGGCAGATGGCAGTTTCTGACTGTAAAGTCAAAGAGTCATGAAAATATTTGACTCGCTTGCCTAGGCATTGAACAGTCAGGCAGTTCTATATGGAGCCTGATTGGGTGTGGGCAGCTGGGGCTGAAGCAAATCTCCCCAAATGTTGCCTGCGAGGACAAGGCAAAAGTTGTCTTCTCCAAGACTTCTGCTTCCTGCTTTATAAGGGAAATTTCTTTGAAGAATGAAGTTACAGTATTAGGACTTCAATGGAATTGGGCTGTACAACATACCACCTGGGAACGTAGATGTTCTTCAGATTTTCCAAGCTTCTGACCATGCTCTCCCCTACCAAGGCTGCAATACTGCAGAAATGCTGTCTAGAACACAGAGCAAGGGGTTGAGTCATGACACTGGGATTCATTTGCTGAACATCCATCCCTGAACACACCAGGTTGCTTTGTTCTGCTATATAGGTAGCAAAATACTACTGCTTTATAGATGACAAAATACTCCTTCGCAGGAGTCTGCCCACCAAAACCCACTGTAGGCTGTCCAGTATCAAGGACAGCAGCTATCCTACCAGGAAAGGCTTCCTACAGTCCCCAAAGTCCACTGCTAGGGTCTTGCTGAGGTAACAACTTAGTAATTGATGAGTACAGAGGCAGGGAAGTGACCTTGGCTTGCTTCCTCATCTGGCCAAGTGAAGCTATTTATGAAAGGCTCCGTGTGGCCTTTTGCACAGGTTCCCATTGTGCGTGTCCCGTGGGCAGACGAAGCTCCCCCTTGAATGCAGACTGCACACCGGTGAATACTCTGAATGCCAGAGAACTTGCATTTCAAATGCAAAACGAAAATTCCTGATTCACCATTTTATCAAGTGCTGAATAAGAACAAGTTTATTTTTTCATATCTATAATTATATGTTTTGAAGGGGCTGGAGCAGCACTCTGAGGAGGGAAGATTTTCCATGCTGACAGAGAGGGCTCTTGCTTGGACAGTGCAGTGAGAAAAGCACTGCTGGAGCAAGCAGGAACCGATGCTCGCCGGCAAATATGGTCTGTTGTTTCTCCCCGAGGTTTTTCCTCAGAGTACAAACAGCGTGTGTGCTTTGGGAAGGACAGACCAGCATAAAACAAAGGTCTTGTCTGGCTTGAAGGACTTTGGCAATAGTAATATGTTTCTATAATTGGATCAGTCCCAAAACAGGGCAGCAAGGACCAGCAAAATCCAGCTGTCCCACTTGAAGCACATAAATGTTTCAGCATTTCCTAGCTAGCAGACAGGTCAGGATTAGTCTTATTTAATGTCTTATCCCTAGAAGCTGTTTCTTCTCAACAAGAAGAGAGGACAGAGCAGAAGAAATAAAGGAAATGCACCTCTGGTATTCCTCCTGATGTGTGGCTGTGCCAGGGCATTTGCTTTTAGCATTTTGTGCCTGCTTCATAGCACAACGCCTTCATCAGACAGCTGTCGATACTGGGAAAATTGAATTTTCTCTTAATGAAAGACCACAGCCAATAAGCAATCAGCCAGCATGCTCCCTACCCCATGATTAATGATCCAGAGGATATTTGTCTTCCCTAGCACTGTAATGGCTCTCCCACCTCTGCAATTATAGATCTGAGTCACATCCCAAATTGGGAGGGGCACCTGCTCTCTAGATTTTCCTTAGCCATATTTTCTCAGCATGGAAGGAATTCTAGGAAAAATGAGTCCAGTGTGAATGTCACCAGGAGGAGCACAGAACCAGCAGCACCACATCACTTAAACCACAGTAAGCAAGGGTGGTGCTGCAAGGGGCAATTCCATCTCTCCTCTCCCCACCTCCTGGTGCATCTTCCCTTCTGATGGCAGCAGCACTTGTGTGGCCACACCATAACTCAGCTAAGGGAACTGATCTGATTGAAAATTAATCTTACTAAATTACAAAGTCAAGTTTCCTACTCTGGCTCACCATCCAGCCAAACAACACTAGCATCAGCTAAGCCTGTGGCCAGAGACACCGGGAGCACAGGCCTGTCCCTCTCTGGGACAGTCCTCACTTACATCGGAGGGAAATCACTGAGAAACTGCAACCTTGATACCACGTTACTGTGAGAACAATCTCCAAGTCAGGTCAAAGACTGAACGTGCTCTGCACGTCTAACTTGAGCAAGGTTTCTCAGCCTACTAGAGAGAAGCTTCTGTCTTGCATTTTAAACCCATCAAATATTTAATATAAAACAAGAAAAGGTCTCATCTTGACATCAATAAATGCCTCCTGCATGCACAGGTCTACTCAGGAAAGGATGAGAAAAGGAGAACAAACCAAACTTGACAGATGAGAATCATGTTCCTTTAGGCATGTTGGAAAAGTGCTTAAATACTACCACAGAAATTGAAAAAAAAAAAAAAAAAAAAACTATCAAGACTCCAATGGGTTCTGAGTCTCTAAACAGCAATACCAACCAGTTAGATGAAAGAACTCCTCTTACATTTCAGCAAGTGGACTTCAGAAGAAAAGGAGGAAATAATCACCCTCAGCCTTTCGACAAATGTCCAAAAATGGAGAGGTAAGAGATGAAAAGAGATCAATGCATTTATTACCAAATTAAACTTCCATGAGTAATATTTAGACATCATAGAAGATGGCATCCTAACAAGAGATGAAAAACAGAACTGAAAGAATTCTTCAGAAGTCTGTTCTCAGATAGCTACTTCCAGAGACAATCATGGTAATTGCACACACAAGTTAGGCAAACAATTAGGAATACACTTTCCAAAATCAAGCCCCATTTGTGTTACTTTTGCAAGAACTTCCAATCAACAGTTTTTAATTTCAAATACAGAACAGCTTAGTCATCAAAAAGTAAAAGAATGAAGAATATACTGAACACAAAAGGAAAACAATTTATTCTCTCTCTATCTTTCCCACGCTTTTGTAACCGACCCTTGTGAACATTTAAAAGAACATTTTCTGTTGACATGAGCCATAGAATGGTTTTGGTTTAATGAGCTCTTCTCATCTTAAAAAGACAAAGATAAAAATGTAAATGCACAATAAAATGTTTCAAGTAACTTTGAAGGGGCTATTATCAAAGCATAAACACAACTATCTACCATCTGACATTCTTATTGTGCTACTAATATTCTTTATGGAAATTAAAATGCACAATAGAATGTTTCAAGTAACTTTGAAGGTGCTATTATCAAAGCATAAACAACTATCTACCATCTGACATTCTTACTGTGCTACTAATATTCTTTATGGAAATTTAAATAATTGTTTAAAAGTATAATTTACCTTCTCACTATTAAAATAATTTACATGTTAAAATTCATCTAGCTTGAGCAATGAAAATAGTCAGCTTTCCTTCACTAAATATGCACAGTTTTAGCAAATCACTTAAGCACAGGATTAAAATTAACTAGCTGATTGAGGTCACAGCCCACTTTGCATTAGCTGGCTGCTGCAGGTGATGCAGGGAGGACATGCAAACCCCAAGAAAGCTCTGTTTCTCTGAAATCTTCCTCCTGAAATGTTTCCATTAATACTTAGTGGTATAAATGACTCTTGTCCACATGCATAAGCCATAAATGAGCCCTCTGATATCAGAGCTATTACTGACTTGCTGTTAGAAACCCTCAGGGAGCAAGACCCTCTTTGGGAGAGGCAGAAGGAGGGCACATTCATTACTCACAAGCCCATCATTGCTGTATCACAGCTGCTGGCCAACCACTTTCTAACCCCCCCAAGTCTTGGCTTCCAGGTCATACTTAACCCTTAGAAAGCAATTGCCTTCATCTATTTCTAACAGGCAGCCAACATTTTCCCTTGTAAGCTGCATTTCTACCAAACATTAAATACTTTTACATGGGAAATTTATAATGCATGGGCTTTTAATGGAAGCCTGCTGAATAATCAGGATTCTCAAACACATCTTAAAGCAAGAATGCAAATCTCATCTATACTTTGAAATTCTCACAGTGTATTTTCTGCTAAACACCTAAAACCCTAACTCATTCACCCTGATCTAATGTTCAGATTCAAAGTAACATTAAACTATTCTGACACTTACCGTCCATGCAGGTATTGAGTTAGGCTCATGGCCATCTTGCAAAGTGGGCATTAGTGTTGGGGCAACAAAGGCAGAAGAAGAGATGGTGACACCCAGGGTGGAATTACCTGTAGACACCCATAGCCTAACAGTCGGACTGGACAAACCTCTCTGGGAGATGGAGATCTTGTTAATTCGGTCTGTGGGTTTAAGCTGTGTTCACCTCATTGTGTGGAAGGTGCATATGATAAAGGAGGTCAGTTGTGCCCCAGATGCTCTGGTTTCACTCCCCTGTCTGCTGGGGAGCCCCAGGTTGGCTACAGAAACCTGCCTTGAGGCAGACAGGACAGGCAGGCTCTTCCTTGCCCCACATGGCCCTGCACATGGCTCAGCACTGCACCGACTGCCCCAGCGCTTGCTCTGGGCCATGGGCAGCCAACCTCCACCAGTATGAGGCACCGCCGAGCTGAAAGCATCCAACACGCAGAAGTGTGTCTCAAGGTGATCTCCCGCACTTGGTCACACAGACCTTGCAGCACAGCCATCCTCATCTCCTGACTTGGCTGAACAGCTGACTAAGGCTGTGTCCACGCATGGCTTAAGATCCCAGTTTAGTTACAGGCTTGTAGGCACCAACAGCTAGAGGCAGACATTACTTGGCCTTAACAGACACTTTACTATCCTGCTGTCCTTCCTGCCACACTTTCTTGCTCCCATACCACAGCTACCATTTCTCCACCTGAACTGACCCCCCTCTTTGTGAGCTCCTGTGGATAAAAGCAGGAAACTGGGAAGCCAATAAAAAATAAAATAAAATAAAATAGCCTTATCATTCTTAGTTCCTGAAGCCACTATAGGAATGAAGGAGCAAGAGGGAACTGACAAGACATGAGGCCAAGATACCTGCCTATAACTCCAGGAAATAAATAGAACAGCTGCTTTTGGCAGTAGGTACTGATGGGCAATGAGAGTAGAGTGCTACAGAAGGAAAAAGCAAGGGGAAACCATAGAAGCCAGTCTAAGATAGTTCTTCCTGCTCTTCAAAAACAGAGGACTCGTGTTCTAGGGGCAACAATGAACTTAGGCAATCACTAGGATTGGGATTTATCTAGGATTCTGTTCCCCTCCAGCTTGACAAACTGTGAAGAGAGCTGAGCATACATCTGACAGCAACAGCAGTGGGAAAAGGCACAGGGAATGAAACTAACCAGAGTCACCACTAGAGCCAGTAGTACCTGCCATACACAAATCAGAAAATCATTTGAGGAGAGGCAAAGAGGAGGTTTTCATGTCATTCTTCTCTAACTTTCATGCTATAGCTTATGCATGCCATTCTGATCCTTTCATTGCAGCAAACACTTGAATTACAAGAATTGGGAATGGCAAAGATCAAAGACTCTTCAACCTGAAAAAGATAGATTGGAGGGATATGCTTGAGGTTCATCAAATCACAAGTGGCCAGGAGAGGATAGGATCAATCATTCATTAGCTCTTTTCAATACTAGATCACAACAAGGCATCAGATGAAGCTTATAGGAACCAAGTTTTAAACAAAGAGGTTGTTGTTCATGTAACAGGTAACAGATCTGTGGAAATTCCTTCCCACAGGATACCATGATGCTAGATTTCTGGGTACTCGAGGGAATGACATGGAAAACTGCTGAGAATCACTAAACACACAGAACTGTCTGGCTCAGAAAGTTCTGTATGCCAAAAACAGTAGAAGCTGTGAAAGAATCTGAGGGACATCATACTGTTATTTCCTTACTCTTTCCTGAGATCTGTTTAAGGTGGATGAAGCAAGAATACTAGGCTAGATGGACACTTTTTATTCTAGCCTAGTACTATTGCTCTTATATTTTTCCATTAATTGGTGCTGCCTCCATATGTTTTTATGCTGGCATGTTTCAAAGATGTTGCTTTTCTGCCAAAAAATACTCTGCAGTCTATATTAAACCTAGGATGATTTGGCTCTGTAATACAACAATGCTGTGGATAAGACAAAGCTGAAATTGGAAGTATAAAACATTTGCTCAAGACCTAAAGACAAGTTAAAGAGCTATAAGAGAAGACTGCCTCTTTTTAGCCAGCGAGGGCATCGTGCTCACTTGGTAGCAAACACTACATCTTTCTTCTCTAAGATTTAATCCCAGCAGTGTTTCACCAGCCAAATGGACAATCCCATAAATACAGACACATTGCCTTTCTCCTATTCCCAGCAAGGTGTTCCCTATTGCAGCCAGAAAGCAAAGCAGCAGCAAGGAAAGGCTGGTGGGCTCTGAGCTGAGACTTGCCCCAACTTCAGAGCTCACCCAGCAGGAAAGAAGGGGCAACCTGCAGGCTGAGCAAGGGGATGCGCACAGCCCTCCTCCTCCCTGCCACAGAAGGGGCACGGACTCACACCTGCCTTTCCAACACCCCTCCGGGCTCAGCTCTTCTCCCTCTGAGTCCTGCCAGGCCTTCTGGCTGCTTCTGTTCAAAGAATTTTCATATTTAAACTCCTTTTCCTCAGTGAGCACATACTTAGATGATAAGCTCTCCCCAAAGTACACAGACACCTTGTGCCCATACAGCCAGGACCCTCAGCTGCTCTGCACAGCAAACAAGTTCTATGGGTCTACACAAGAGGGATGCTGTGTATGTACATATTTATTGCTATCATATATTTATTATTATATAAATATTTAGTAGAAAATCATTTACAAGTGAAGTTTCTTGACCTTCTCTGGGAAGATCTCTTGTTGACAGAAGTTTGCCCTGCCAGCCAACATGCTAGACAGAGGTACTGACCCAAAGGGCTAGAGCTGTCAATGCACAGGAAAGAGGCCCTCATGGGAGGGCTCCAAGCAAGACCCATCGCTTGCCAGGAAGGCCAAAAAAGTGCAATATTCATTCACAAAAGTGTAGCAGCAAAAAAGGACATGCTACTCTTATTCATGCTTGACTAATAAATTGTATCATTCTAATTCACCTTTACTAAACTCAAAAAAGCTAAAAACCATGCCACCTTCTTGGGCAAGGTGCTGGGAATGAGCTGCAGAGCAGCAGCAGATCCCTAGTAAGTTGTTGTAAGACATGTCAGCCACTTACCAGGCTAGGCAGGGGGGCAGGGAAGGAGCATTTCACTTACTGAACAGGCTGTAAACTGCTGGGGAACATGAGTTATATTCCCAGAGCTGTCTCTTCAGGTTATGGGTAAGAGTAGTAAAGGACTCATCATAGAAGCTCCAGCAAACCCAGAAACAGAGGGAAAAGCAAACTGAATTTATCGTATCCCTAAAAGGTAAATCCCAGTCATCTGCGATTGTAGCAGTGGGAAGTTTAACCATACTTGAATATTTATGCACATATTTGTCTGAGCAACTAACCAAATACTTACAAGGATTACACCCAACCTATACAGAATGAAAACGCCTGTGGAAATTAGCCCACCAGTTCAATTAGCCCTACCAATACCACAAATGGAAAATGGTTCTGTTATTTCTAAACTCAAGAAGTGGGTAAGGAAAGAGCCTGGGCACTCAGAGCTGTAAGCAAGGGACATAGGAAGCTGCCTCCAAACTACCACAGGCTTCACTTGAATCCCTGCTGCTGAGATATCACTTGGAGTCAGACCCCCTACACATGCTGTGACTGCTGTTGGATTTTACTTATAGAAGCTCAGGGTCCAAATGCTGCTGTGAGACCAGGGCCTCTTGTGTCAGGGCTGTACACATACAAAACAAAAAGCTGCGGTCTCACCAGCAAAAAAAGCAATCTCACACACACACAGCCAAAAATGAAACTAAGCAATGGCAAGAGTCAGTCCCAGGAATCCAGGAAAAGAGCAGCAGCAGGTCAGCTGCCAGCATCCCATCAGCAGTGAAACTGTTATATTTCTGCTTGGGTTTTGTTTCACATTGTGACAAAAGTGGAAATCCAGAACCTGAGGAGGATTTTGCAGCACAGAGGGCTTGGAGACACTTTTCCAGGGGTCATTTCTAAACTCATTAACATCCTGGAGACGCTAGAGTATTGCCAGTGTGGCAGCATCACTGACACACTTTTGATCCTTGTGCTTTTCCAGGATGATTGTTTAATTGTGTAAAGTTCCACTCCAAGACCTGCAACCAAAGCTACTGAGACCTGCATCTCCCTTACAACACCTTAGACGGCTCCCAGCAAAGCTCCCTATTCTGAAAAGTCCCTAGACTGAGGCAGAGCATGGATAGAAGTGGGAAGATTTTCCCACAAAACAGCATTTTTTTGCTGGATTTTAGAGCACTGTTTTCATGAAAAGTCTTCCTTTCCCCAGCCGTCTTAGCATTCTCAACTCCTTAATCCATCTTTCATGAACAGTAGTCCCTACACTGTTCACATCTTCACCCACTGAGTATCCAATGCTTTGCATTTAGAACACTTCTCCCTGCTTTTGAATGCCCACACATCGCAATTTTCCTGCTCCAGGGCCTTTTCCCCACAGACTCATCCTTTTCTCTACATCTGCCCTGTGTTGCCTGCAGGGTGCACGTGCATGATCAGTGCCCCTCCGGTACTTGCACAGCCTGCCAAGCGATGGCACTTGTGGAGACAGAGCTGTGTGGCCAGGCGGGGAAGCAGGCTACAACACTCCAGCACCACGGAGCATCCGGGGCTCTCTGGGGGAGAGCATCTAATAGTGAAGGAGTATCACCAGCACACCAAGAGACCTCCTTGAGAGGACCCTCTGGAAGAGTAGGGTGAAAACCAGGACTAAAGGAACTAGATTTGTCATGGCCACAGCACAAGATGGGGGATTTTCACATTCTCTCAATCCCCTGGTAGACCAGCTTGTCCAATCCCCTGGTAGACCAGCTATCAGCAAGTGGATCCCTATAGTCCTAGGGATATGGCATGGGCTATTCCCAAAGACTGCAGACCTACAAGAAGCAGGATGCCCTGACTGGTCCCATACACAGCAGTAACTTTTTTTTTTCCCTAAATAAAAAGAGTTGCTTTAAAAAAAAAATAGCAGGGCACATACAACAACAGAGAGCAGAAATTCCCCACCACAGCTCTGCCAGAGCCAAGCTATGACTCCAGTCGAGTCGCTTCATCTCACTGTATTTACTATTGCCCACCCATCCCTTCAGCGACACAAGGCAGTCTGATTAGGACTGAGCAACACGATTGCTGTGCTATGCACAAGTGAGTTTAAGTGAACAAAGGCTGCTAAATGCACATTAAAGCAGGAAGAGGACCCTAATATGAGAACAGTTAATTCTTTTTTTAATGGAATTTTTCCAATTTTTTCCACTTATCTGAAACAAGCAAAGCTATGAATGAATAAATACAATTCCAGAGATAATCCAAGATTTGGATCCTGGAAACATTCAGTGTCGAATTCTGGAAAACAAAACAATGATAATGACTCACAGTGGGCCTGTGGGTGGCTCATCACAAAATTAGCAGCAGCTTCCATGCTCCCAGCTGAGACTGGCTTTGCTGGGTTGTTTTCACAGATCTCCAGGACTGCAATTTAGCACATGCAAATAGGCCCAGCAGCCAATCGCAGCCACAATACTGGAAAGGCATAAACATCCCATTTAGAAAAATGCTTTGCCACACAAAACATGATTACCTCCTTCCACGCCATTTCAGGCTAAGGGAAGAAATGCTATTTTTATTATTAAAAGCTACACAACTTTTCCTCCAAGGGGAAGAATCTATTTAAAGGACTTTCAACCTAACAGCTACCCATACAACTGAAAGCTTTGTGTACTGTTATCACATAAGCAATCTTATACAGCTTTCAGGGCTTACTGAACTTTTGATAATATTTATGCCATCTAGATTTTCATGTCCACAACTAGCACTTAACCAGTTAAAAATATATTTTACTTTTGGAAAGCTGCAGAAAGGGCTGTGGGCAAAAAGAAAAAGGTGGATTCGTTTGGACAAGGAGGGCTGACAACACTAGTACAAGATGATTCTCAGACAAAAGTTATGTAGAAGTTCACTGTCTTTATTGAACAGGGCCTTTAACCAGGAATCCACAACTGTGAATATCTCCAAGAAGCCTACTGAACAAAGCGAGTCTACTATCAATAACCCTAAATCTGCTGGACAAAAAACTGGAAGAATTTTAGGGATGAAACACTAAAAAGGCTGAAAGCCACTCATATTAATGTTTCTGCTGAGTATTCAAGCACACCAACATCTAAGAGTGGGATGAGGTGCAGGCATAGAGTTAAGTGCACACTTAACTGGTTCGCTGAACTGAGACATAACTCCGGAAATACTCCTTGGTCTTTGAGTGGACATGTCCCTGTGATCTTCACACAGTTCTTGAGCTGAAAGTATTTGCTTTTAAAGTCATCAACTTTAAATATCTGCTCACGAACCTGGATTTTTTAAAAAAACTTTTAAACTGGGAAAATAATAATTTAGAAGATAGTATTTCAGATGCATTGCTATTCAAGAAAATTGATGGAAAAGCCGGGAAAGCCCTTCACAAAGTTAGGGTTTAATGTTTCCCACGCTGACTTACAGCTTGTCACTGTTGTGCATGGTGATTAACTTAGACAAATTCTTCTTCCCTTTGGCTTGGAAGGCAGAGGAAGTTAAGCTTCATGTCCTTTGCACACCTTGGTAAATCTCCAGATTAAAACTGGCGTACAACCACCAACTTTTGCTTCAGGGTGTTGTCTATCATCGTATTATAGCTGCTAAGAAAATTCAGAAGAATCTTATTTTGCTTGAATTTGCTAGTGAGTAAAAACCAACAGATTTCACAAACATGGTTCAGTATCAGCGATACTCTGATAGAATCCAGACACATTGCAGGACGTAGAAGACTAGTCAAAATTCTGCAATTCCGGTTACTCAGCTCTACACGCCCAGGGTCAGCATCATCTGGATCCAGCAACCATTCCCAAACCAAACTACCTTAGCACACAGGCAGTCTCCAGACCCACACTCTCTTTTGGAGATTTCAGAAGTATCTAAGGAAAAGTGACCAGTATAATCCCGCATGAGATCAAAGACTGTCTTTCATATAACTACAAATAACTAGCTCTGAACACTTAAGAGTTAAACATATGCAACTTAAAGATCACTATAACCTCCAAACTTCTATACAATAGAAACTAAGCAATTTCACCAAACAGGAACTCTTGTCAAATCCATCATTTCTAGGGCAGTCAGAAGAGAAGGTTTAGAGAGATGCACAAGCACTGTGGGCCTCCAGGACAGATGCTTAGTAGTGTATGTCTACATGAGAAGGTTACATCAGAATAAAGGCAGGCATGGATTTAAAATGCTATAGCTATTCTTGAATAATACCCTAGAGAAGTGCTCCTATTACAAAATAAAAAAGAATTTTCACAGTTTTGCTTAATTCATTTCCCAGGTGAATTAAGCTAAATCAGACAAAAGCATTCCTTCAGCTTGCATGTAACTGTCAACAAGAGGACTTAGCACAAGTTCTTAGTTTTCACTTGTCAACAAATACTAGTTTTCCAAAGACATGTGACAGGAGGAGGGAACCTGAGGAAAATGGACCAGGGGACACTGATGTGCTCCCAAAAGTGGCCTAGAGTTGCAGCAAGGGGCCTGCTGTAGCAATGAAAAGATGCTGATGCCTCTCAGCACATCATCACTGCCTGGGTATATTCAGCCTTGTGACCAACTCTTATCGCTTTCACTGGCTTTAAGTCACCTTCCCCATCTTCCACCAGCAATGCACAGTGAACTGCCACAGACCACTGGGGTTCTCAGATTTGCTAAACTCAGCAAGGAGTTACAAGTTTTACTATTTGGTACTCTCACACACAGACCTAGTGTTCCCCCTAATTTGAAGCTCACTGTTGAGTAAATGCTCTAACTATTATCTGTTGTCTACTTGAGGAAGCAGCAATGAGAAAATTGTCCCAGAACATGCACAAATAGACTGTGCATGAATGTACAGATTGCTATGCACCACTCTCCTCCAGCCTCCACTTCCCCCAAAAACACAAGAAATGCTTATTTTGCTCATGAACTAAACATTGCTTTTGAATAGGCAATTGTACGTTACATGTGTGACTCCATTTGCATCTGCACGTGCACACACAGCAGACACGCACTGCACACGCAGACATGTTATGACAGTGCCCCAAATAGTCTCACGACCAGCACAAACACGCGCAGAGGCAGTAACGGGCAGTGGGGCAACTGTCTGACCCTGCCTGTCTGGACAGGGTGCTTATCCCTGTTGCCCCAAACATCACGCTTAGCACCGTGATGCCTGCAGAAGTACAAAAAAGATATTCCAAATATTGTTTAATTTGCCATAAAACTAGCATCAACCAGCCTATTTCCATGGACATCTCCAAATTTTACCAGTTCAAAAGCCTCAGGGACATAGCCTTTTGCATCCAGCAGTTGCAAACCAGGGACAGGTCACCTGAATATTTTTTCCATTTACATTTATAAAACCAATGCAAGCATTTTCTAATGCTTGCCTTGAACTTCACAGCATAGTGGTAAACTATTTTATAACATTGACTTGTAAACCAAAATCAGATTTGATTTTTCAAAGGCAAAACACATTCAAAACAAAGGAGAAAAGAAGTTCACAAAGAAAATATATTAACTAAAACGTCAAAGACTTTCTAAAATACAATTTCAATTACATCATCCAGAAAAGGAATGCCTCTGTGCTTGCAATAAAATTAGTCAGTTTACAAATTTTTCAGTTTGGGTAATAAGTGAAGTGTCTAAAAGAAGGTACAGGACATTGTTGCGCCAAAATAGTTGAAGTAACACAGAAAGGCTTAGGAATACGTTTCTCACTACACTTTAGTATGAATTATATGTATTACTGTGGTGCTTAGACACCCTTCAAACCCCATTTTGCAAAGTTCTGTTCAAAGAGAACCAAAAGAGTTTGTCCCTGTAAAAGAGTTCAGTCTAGGGCAAGTGGCAGCAGAACACTAAAGCGGAGCATAAGAAAACCACAAGCTACTGTTAGCAGTAAAGGCTAAAGATCTTAGCTTAACAGTGACATAAACCTTGTTAGGTTTTTTTGGTGGTGTTGGCATCACAACAGAGCTGCAGAGTATTCTACAACCACTGCCAATAGTGCATACTTCAAAGTATTATACATTAGTTTCTGTCAGAGTGATCCAGGGCTCTGATTCACACAGTATGTGAGCAAGAATTGGATTTTAAGCTCACAGTTACACCCCTATAACTTGTCTGAATGAGACAAAATGCACACAGGAGGAGGAGGAAGGGCTTGGTCATCCTGACACATAAATGCATAAAATGCCAGATGGTTTGGCATAAACATCCTATATCAGTAACTTGTCAGACAGGAGGGTCAAGAACACATGTGTAAGTGTCTCCCCATGCTAACACCATTGCTGTTGCAGTCTGTATTCCTGTGCCCCTTGCTCCCCTGTAACACCTCTGACTAGCATAGCCCCCCATGCTGCCACATTTTGGGCTGTCATAGGAACATACACAAGTTTCCTGACGCATGCTGATCTTTTGATGAAGCAGCAAGGAGGACTCTCCTCCAGCAGGTCTATAGCCCATGGTGACCTCCTGAGCAGCAGTTTTTATGTTTGTGGCAACTTTTTTTTTTTTTTGAGAATATAAAGCCTAAACTTAATGAAAAAGGGGAAAATGGAGCTAAGAAGAGTCTGACTCAAGGTAATAATCCCCCACTAGAGCACTCAGGCTTTTAGCATGGGACTACTACCTAGGGAACACAGGCAGCTACAGATAGCAGATAATTCCCATGGACTGCGCCTCCCCACAGCACACTATGAAGTCCACACATGGCACAACGTTCAGTATTGCCCAGTGACAGCAGGAGAAACACAGGGGAAAATATATATATATATATTTATATATATCATTCAGTATCTACAAGCATGCCCTAGCACAGGGTTATCGGCAAAACCAAACCAGCTCAAGAAGGCAGTTATTTGGACACTGTCACCAGCTTTAGGTTCATTGAAGCTATACCCTAGCACATCCTCATGGAGCAGATACCACTCTGTTTTCACCAGGAGGTTACTGTACTCTTCATTGGTCTGAGTTCCCAAATGACCGACACAAAAACATCCACATGCCTGAATGTGAACAAAACCCTTGTATCCTTTTCCACTGAGATGGGAATAACTTGTGTGATACTTTCAAGTACAGGCAAAGTTTGTTCTATTTAACATGATCAGATCTTTCTTCAAAGTGGAGCAGAAACTAGCTAGTTTCAAGGGAGCCAAGCTCACTTTCTCATAGATTTCCCACACCTCTCCTATTCCTATGAGCCAGTCACAGCCAATAACTTGCACACACAGGTGTCTGCGTGGGAGGGAAGGTGGGAATTGAGGTATAAACAACTGGCCCTAGCTGGTAACAAATTCTCCTTAGCTAGGCCAAAAGGGAATCCAGACTACCTCAGCAATAGGGCTCCCCAAGCAGCCTTTCTTTCAATGGACAATACTGAGCAATTATGTAGGAGGTGTGGAAATGTTTCTCCTCCAAGACCAAGACCTCAGACAGAAAACACCACAAGTTTTAACAAGTGATGGTTTGAAAGATACCCCTGTAAGCAGTCAGAGCCCCCAGATACTACAAGAATCAGGGTTCAATATGTAACTCTAGCAGAAAACCAAGTAGGAATTGAAACCAAATCAAGCTCAAAGCAGTAGAGTTAGTGCTTAAACCTCCCCAAAATCTTAAATAAGAACAACAACAAGGGGGTGCTTTCTAGGTACCCAGGCTGTAGAAAGGGCAGGTCAGACTCCAGAAGCACATGTTAAAGAGAAACACAAAGACACCAAACAAGGGACTTTAACAAGATCACCCCAAGACTCAGAGACAGTGTTGTACCAAACCAGGGCACTCATGTGCTTTGTATTCTCTTTGAAGAGAAAAAAAATAAAAATAAAAGGTGTTTTAGCTGCGGCTCAAGACCAGCCCTTCACCCCACCATACTCCCCATCCTGATGCAGCCTCCAACACTGCTCCCTCCCATCAGGCTGGGAGCCAACAGGGCTTCCAGGTGGCCCCTTCAGGGACCACCTTTGCTCCTAGGACAGCTCCATCAGGGGAGGCATTTAAATTACCCCCAACTCAACCACAGAAACGATGCTATGACAGAGACACAACGCAGACAGCTCTTGCAACGGGCTGCAGCAGCCGAAGCCAGAGTTGCACGGGGCTGTGGGGCAAGCCGGGACAACTCGGCCCCCACGCGGCCGTGTGGGGACAAGGGACGCGAGTGGGGTGGCGGGCTGGACAGGGTCAGCACCGCGGACAGCGCCCGCCGGGCACCTGTGCGCTGGGCCGGGAGGAGGAGGAGGAGAGTGAGGAGGAGGAAGGGGAAGGACGGGAAAGGGGCAGCCCAGGCCGAGCGGCGTCCAGGCAAGCAGCAGCCGGGGGAAAAGGCGAGGGCGGCGGGGACAAGGACGCGCTCTCCCCACCTGGGCTGTGGCTGGATCTCAGGCGCCTTCCACAGAGACACTGCAGCATATGCGAGCCTTTCTCCAGGAGAAGCCCGAGAATCCTCATGGATTTCACTTTGTGGCGCCCTCCCGCTCCTCGGAAAAGGGTCCGGCCCCGGCAGCGGCCGGCTCTC
>NW_010581332.1:7912-18835 GCF_000705375.1 Tinamus guttatus
CCCTCTTTCTTTTACTTCTTCCCAACTCTTTGGTAGGCCTGATTTTATTTTCAAAGAAGAGTATCAAGTGTCACAGGTAAATATTTCTATCATCTGTGGCCTGGTAGTAAAATCAGTCAAGATCAGTACTGAAAAGGGACTTAGAAGTTCTTTTAAATAGTAATGTGCCCTTTTTTTGAGAGAGAGAGAGCATTCATATACAGGGATCTCCCATTCCTTAGGAAATTCTGCTTATAAGAATGAGCCTTTCTAAAATTATTGAGAATACTTCTAGTCACACAATAGAATTTAGATGTGTTGTAGGAATCTTCTGATCTGTCTGTCATTTTTGGAATACAGTCAAGATAGTTTCCTTGTGGTTGGAAATTTTGTCAGGATGGAGTTTGAAGTCTTTCAACACTTGTCCAGGATATTTCTAGCAGTCCAAAATGCTTTTTGAAGTTGCTACTCCGGTGCAGCTGTTGGCCGTTTTCAAGTAGAGCAGCACAGCAACTGCAGATCAGCTCTTGATGCATCAAATTTTCTGTGCATGTGTTGTGGACAGTGTATATTCACCCCTTTCTCTTTAGGAAAAAACTGGAGAAAAAATAAGCAATTTCAGCAAAATTCCCATTTTTCCTGCTTATGTCTCTTATTTCTAAAGCTATTACTTTAGCACCGGAAATTCCCAAAGCTAATACTTGTTTTGAAGGTATGGGAGAGCAATTGTATTTCTTTTTTTTTTCCTCCATAATTTCAGGGAAGTGGGTCAAGGGTCCTTCACCTCAGAATGATGCATTTTGTAGCTGGATGTTAAAACTTCTGAGCCCTGTTCAAAAAGCTGTTGAACTGTCAGTTCACTGAAGCACTTGCGGAAGTTTGAGTTTGAACTAGGTAGTAGTTTATTCTTCTGAAATTCTGAAGTGCAAAAGCAGCTTCCCTAAAATTGAGATTGATTATTTTTCAGGTGATTGAAGCAAACTTGAGTGGAGAAATGAACTTGAAAATAGAAACCGATTTAGTGTCTGTAACAACACATTTTAAAGACTTAGGAAATCCTCCCTGGGGTAAGTTACCATATTTGCTGCTTTTTGTGTTTGTCTGGTCTTCTTACTTAGATGTGCTGCTGGTAACAATACTCACCTTCTGCCAGTACTTAAGTACAAAATAGCATGGCTGCTTTGAAGTCTGCAAACGAAACACAAGGTCACCTAAAGCTGGCTTCTTAGGACTGTGTAGGTAATTTTTGAGTATCTCCAAGGATGGAGATCCACATTCAGTTATCAGATGTTCTCTGATTGTGAGCTGTGTGCTTTTACATATTGAAATCCCTTCTGAGGTTTTGGTTAAATGTACTCTTATACTTGTAGTGTCAGACGATGAAAGTCCAAGCTCTGTTCAAGGTAAAGAGCTGGAAATCATGGCTGAGGCATGCATAGACATCAAGAAGCTGCTGCAGCTGCTTGCAGGACAACAAGTCAATCCCACAAAAGCTTTGTGCAGTAAGTTGAACAGCTCTGCTTGCAAACTCTAATAAAAGAGGTGTCTGCCATACTCGTAGTCTTAGCAGAACAGCATAGCTTCCCTTCTGACAGTTTGAAAGCTTGTTATTTTTACTGTGGCTGAGAACTTTGAGTATTTCTGTATTTAGGTACTGAGCATCGGGCATTGAAAGTTTGGAAAAAAAATTAGCCTAGTCCTTTTAAAAATATATTGCATACTCAGAATGACTAACCAAGTGGGTCTTCACGTTTGCTTTCTTTTTAAATCAAAACTACTGTATTTGGGAAAGATTCTGGTTTTACAATGTCTGAAGACAAAGCCTTAATAGAGAACTGACCTGCTCAGAGGTACTGACTTGCTCAGTACATTTTCTTACATATGGCACCAAATTGATTCTAATTCCCAAATTCATTTTAAACAGCCAGTTTCACTAACGACAGAGAGAAACAAATCTGTATTATTCCCAAGCAAAGGTTGCATAGGATTTTGTATCCTAATTTGATAATATTGTATGTTCTCCCAAGAACTTCTGCCTTCTTAAGAAAGCTTCTTATTATGCTCTAATGCAACCTGTACAATTTTTACAAGGAAGATTTAAATCGTAGATATCATTATAGAATTTTCTTTTTGGCATCAGCTTTCATGGACCCTCCAGGACTTGCATATTACAGGATGATATGTCTGGTGAATGTTCGCATTCTTATGGTGGCACTGTGTAGAAGACATCATTTAAATTTGTCTTTCTTTTGACTGGATTTGTGTTTTTTCCCTTCCAGATATTGTCAGTAGAAGGATAGTACACTTCATCTTGCTCCACGAGGATGTTTCACTTCAGTATTTCATTCCAGCACTTGCATGAATTCTCTTGAGTCCTCATCACTTTGTGGAGGCCTTTTCCACAAACTCTGAGTTGAGTATGAGTTGCTGGAGTAATCCAGCAACTATCATGTGATAGGCTGTTGGATGCAGGCATCAGATGGTTATTACGTCTGTTTTTATGAAGTGATCCAAAATATTTTCTCATTCAGAAGACCATTTTTGTGAAAAGTTGCTGCTATGAGAGAGAGACGACAACTTATTTGAGTGTTATGGAGAGACGTTTTGATATCTGTATGTGCTTTTCGTATGCTTCAATATGTGGGAAAGGCAGCCTAATCTTCTTTTTCCTCTTAAACATAAAGGCAGGATTGACCTCTAGAGTTGGTGCCAGATGTATTCAGTATCAGACAATGCAGTGCCGAGTTAAGGGATCCTCACACAATTTGTTTCCATGTAAGGCAGGATAGCATTCTGCAGAGCTAGGGGTTGCTATTTTTCAGGTTAAGGGAGCAATTCGTCTTGCTGTTCTTAGAAATACATATAGTCAGAGCAGGCTTGAGGAGAAGCAACGACCTGGTAGTGTTGCCCTTCTTTGTTTCCACCATTATGCAGACTTTCTGCCATGGTCTACCCAAGGGTTTACAGGGCATTCCTTAGCCTGCTGCAAGTATTATTGCTTCTTTGAACTTCATTATCCTTCAGGCTCATATGTCATGGTAGCTGCTTTTTTATGTCTGCAGCACAGCCGAGTCCACTACATATCTGTATAACAGCCTATGTTGGAACTGTTTTCTTAAAGAATGTGGAAGGTGAAGTCAATCGTTTCGTTCTCATATTTGTATCTCGGAGCCAGACTGACATCAGAGTTCTTAGCTGATGTTTTACAGGGGTTAGATAATCTGAAATGCATGTCAGGTGTGTAGGTAGTCGAATGGTCTGTCCTGGAGGTGTAACCCATCCTGGGAGTTAGGCACTTAGTGAAGCTGTAATGTCTTATGTTTAAAACAGTCTTAAGGCTTTATTTCTGTTTTGAAAAAGAAGTCCCAACACCCTGTGCTCAAAATGAGTGTGCCCTTGTGCTGTAGACTGTACCAGAATAGGTACAGTCTGATCTGTATTAAAACTAGCCATTTTTTTACTCCAGCTGTTCATCAAAGATTATTTTTCTCTTATGCTAACTAATGAATTCCCTAACCAGAAAGCATCTTTCATATCCTGCTTACAGAACCACCTACAATCACCCCCCAAAATCTGCGTGTGATCAAAACCAGGGTAAATCTGTGTTGGTCTTTTTACTGTTAATCAAGTTATGTGGATTTGCATGATAGGAGGTATATGGTAAATATTCCTAGGTTGTGTTCTGAACAGAGGAAAAAACTGTTAACTTATCTAAAAGTACGGTGTCTGATCCATGAAACTGGGCTTTGAATCTGAAGCTTCATTGGCTCTACAATTGCTATTTTTGACAAGTAATCACAATCTTTAATTGCAAGGAAATGGTTTTAAAAATAAAAAGATAGGAATAATACTGGTGTGAGTCAGCAATAAGCTGTAACTATGCCATGATATGTCCTTTTCATACTCCTGAGGAGAGGATACTGGACAGATGAGAAGAGGTAGACTTCTCTCCAGTCTCCAGTGCTTTCCTACCCTTCTCTTTCAAATGCAGTACTAGGGCTTGTCTCTTAAAAAAGCCTGAAGATTTGGCAGGAAGGGATTCATGAATGTTTTTATTGTTTGTTTTTCAGATAATCTGCAAAAAGTTCAGAGACTTAAAATAAGAATGTGGAGAAAAAGGATTGGAATCTGCCATTCTAAATCACTGAGTTAAACTTTTGGTTCCTAATTTTGGAGAGACCTACAGTTGGAATAGTCTGTCAAATAGCACAGTCTGAAAAGAGACTGTCCACCCATCTCTGACTAATACCAGCTGCTCTTCACTTTTCCAGTGTTTTGGTTTCGGCATGTGATACCAAACTTATCTTTCAGAGCTGGGGGATTGATGCTGGGCATTCTTTGCTCTGTAACACCTGAGCTAGAAGATCCCTTAAGTCCTCCTGAGCGCCATGTCTGTGCACTCTTTCTTGGTGACTATCCAGTTGTAAGAGCCTGAAGACAGGCACTAAGGGAGTGAAGCTGCTGTGCCCCTGTGCAAACTTCTCTCTTGGTCTGGCCAGCTGCATCATGAGCTCTTCATGATCCCTCTGAAATCACCTACCTGAGGGTCTTTTCCAGATTATCACTGTTCCTGAGGCCTTCCTTAGTTGTTGCTTAAAAGTATGCTCTAAGGATTTTTATATGTTTATGTTCTTGCACTAACATTTTACCAAGGTTTTCTTCTATTCTGTCTTTCTAGAGAGAAAAGCTCACCTCTCTATTGCAAGACATTTATCAAAATCATTTGTATCCCTGTGCTAATCTCATTTTGCTAAGTTAGATACAATTTGCTAAGATAGAACTATTTTTTTATATAGTTTTCTATTGAGTTTGCTGGCCTGATATGCTAGTTGTCTTTTGCCACTTGCATCTTGTGATTTTAAATTGATGAGGCTAATTAGCTGACTGAGAAACTGGATAAGGGGAGTGTGTTGCTGAAATGGACAGTGATAGCCTATCTATCTATCTAGAAAGCATATCTACACCAAGAATCCACTAACACACTACTCATCAAAAGGGGCCTTGGCTGTGTAGAGATAAAAGACTGTTTAGTTGTGTCTGAAGTCATTAGTAATTCAAAGCATTTGATAAAGAGATTTTTTTTTCTGTGTATTCATTTTTCATGTGTATCTTCATATGACCATTCCTTTTGTTTATAAAGTTTATAAAGTTTGTAAAGTTTGTTTATAAAGTTCTAGGAACAAACACTTTCAAAAGTCAACTAGGATTTTTCAAAATTTGAAGTTTTATGTATTGGCTTTGGACCAGTTTTGCTTCTTTTTGCAGCAGAGTTGGCTGAGTTGACTGATATTTTGGGACTTATTTCGAAGTAGTATGATTACCACTAATAGATATTTAAATTACAGTAATGCTCAGAAACATTAATCAAACTAGTTGTTCTGGACAAATAGGAAGTTATCTACTGAGGACAGAGAAGAGTATTTACAGAAGTTGGAATGTTCATCTAACTGTTGATCTTCCAAATTAGTGGATAATTCTTTGCTATTGTAATTAGATATTACCTAAAATACACCCACACATTTTGCATCAGACACTGTTTTCATTGCCTTTTCCCAGACCTTCGTTCTCAAGAAGTGCTCAAGAAGTACATTATAACTGCCCATTTTGATAAACTTTTGCTGCTATATATTCATTTTTCTCCTTTTCTATAATACATCTTTTACCATAAAGACCTTGAGGAGCATAGGACCGGAAAGGATCTGCATCTTCAAGTCCAATCTTGCTCACAAAATAGATCAAGATTTCTCTTAAATCTAGGAAGTTTTTTTAAGAGGCTGTGATAGAGAGAACACTTAGGAAAAGAAAAGTGAGTTTAGGTTAAAGGCCATTGTTGGAATAAGAATAAAATGGATATAAGCTATTTTGTCAATAAATTTGCTGTTAAAGTTCAGAAGAAAAGTGCTAATTAGTAGAGCAGTTTTTGAAGAACCATACTCTTTATCAATCAGACTTCTTTTCTAGGCTGAAAAAGCCTAGTTCTGTTGTGCTTTTTAAAATACATTCCTCATTTCCCTAGTAACATCCTAATTCTATAATGATTCTTCATGGCCTCTTCTGATGTGCATTAGCATTACTTGAATACAGGTGTATTTTGTCTCATGCATGTAAGGACTGTGTTTGTCTTTCTCACAGTCATGCTGTATCCATGGCTTGGAGACATCCTGAGAATAAGGGCTGCTCCAAGATCTTTCTCTGCTCTTTGTTTCCAAGAGCTTAACTTTCAAGTGATAGCAGAAAAAAATTCTGTGATTCTGAAATGCATGAATGGCCTTGTTCTTTGCATTCCTGAACTTTAACCTGCCCTTGTTACTGGAGTTTCCTCAAAGCCATCCAGTTTTATGTATAATATACTCATCCTTAGTACTGAGAGTTAATCCCCGCTTTGTGTTATCAGTAAATTTGATTTATTCATTCTTCTTTGTGCCAAGGCTCTTTAAAAAAAAACTGAATGTAATTGATTCTTGAAGAGCTGTGCTATTGAGCTCTTTCCAATCTGATGGTTCACTTTTCAGTACCAGCCCTTTCTCTTTCTTCCTGGCTCTACCATTAATCCATATGCTGAACTCATTTCCCATATGATGTCATGTCAGATATTTTACTGAAGTCTTTTAAGGATTTGTTTTTATTCTAGTTCCACTCAGCAATATTCAGTATATCATACCAGGAAAGACATTATAAAATGCAGTCATTGCTCTTTATTATTTTTGAATCAGCAGAGACAGATTATCTAAACTTGCATTTTTAATGGCCATAGCTCAGACAAAACCTTAGCATATGTCTGCACTATCTTCTTAGTATTAATGTTATTTAAACAGATTTTTGATTTATGGCCTTGAAATGTATAATGTCAATCTGTATACTGGATAATATACCATGTTCAAAAAAAAAAAATTCTGACATCCAAGAGTAAAAAGCTTGTATGGGAAAATGCAAATACGAAGTGGAACTTATTCTGGCTTTTAGAAAATTCAGGGCAAATATGAAAGGAAGGGATGGTAAAACTCACACTGTTGAAGAGTTTGCATGCTTAAAATCTTAAGAAGATTCTAAGGGGAAAAACTAGAATCTTTAAAAGTTCTTGTAATATCTTTAGTAGAAGTCAAATGGTAAAAAAAGTCAAAGGAGGCGGTAGATTAGGGCACTTTTTTCAGTAAAACTTGTTTTTAAGGGGAAATACGGGTTTTGGCTAACTATAGCGCCTGCTTTATGTGAAGCTCAATTTCTTGTTAAAAACAGAAATACCTTTCAGGTGAAATAATTCACCTTTAAAAGCCACTTTTTTTTTTTTTTACTTCTAATGAGAGTGTAAATATCTTTCTTGCTGAACTCTTATTTCTTATGATATGCAACAGCCAAGAGTTCCTGTGATACTGTTCCTCCAGTTTCACCAGGAATTGAGGGACTGCCTCATAAACACAAATATGAAAAGCAGAGACAGTCCAGTTAGAGCTTCTTATGCTTTCGAGCTCTATGACATACTCTAGTGATATCTCCTGTTTGAGATTTTTCTACAGCTTCCTGCGTATATTTGAATTTCTCTTGAAATGTGCATTTTTTCTTTTGGAAGGGAAAAAAATCATTTTTCTGTACCACTTAACTGTGTCATTTCAAGGAGATTTTGAGATTGCGGTATGTTGGAAATCTCTTAATCAACCGTTACGTGGTAAGAGAGTGGTGAGAATTATTATAACTGGTTGTTGTTCCAATCTGTCATTATGTTAACACAGAAAATAATTTGCTTTGCCATTTCACTTGCTATTTCACTTTTTGTTCTATAATTTAAAAGAGAAATAAATTTAAGTTTCGATGCTGCAATATCTGTTCTGGTTTCTTTTTTAGGAGTTTTGCCATTTAATTAGTTTTCCTCTGATTTAGAATTACCTAAGACTGTTCAAACTGCCATTTGAGAAGGCAAACCTTAAATGCCAAGTGGTGGATGCTAAATATAAGCAGTGCTTAGATAAAGTACTGGCCTCCTCTGCCTTAGCTAGCTTTAGAAGTAATGGAGGAAGATAGCAAGAGGTACCATGTCTCCTGTGTTGCTCTGTGCCCTGAGGAGTTGCTATAGCTACCCATGCCAGTGTGGGGCAGTCCAATACAAGCAAGGCCCTAGCAATTCTTAGAGTGTGCTGAGAAAACTTAAGAGGAAGTTAGATTTTTATTACATTGCTTCTGACTTGCACATATTTTTTTTAGATGTGTTTACACTCAAATTCATCTCCACACTCAGCTCTCTGGCCCCAAACAATTATTATCTTTACATGGTTTCATAGAAATGGCTAAGGAGCTTTGGCCCCTTGTGATTATTCAGTTTGCTTACTTAGTTACTATGTTTCTTAGTCAGGCTCTGGTTTTGATATATCCAAATTTAGACATGTCCCTTTTTAATATATGTTTTTATTCCTCAGAATATAGTAAAAGTTAATTCAGAGAGTGGAGGCAAGGCTGTGAATTTGATTAAAATAATTGCTTTAAATGGCATCCATGAAAATTGGTCTTGAGCAGACTCAGAGAATTAAGAAACTTCTAGTTGCTTCAATTTTAAAGCTTCATATTCAAATATACTTTGTCCAATTCAAAGCTAAATCCTGCTGAGATTTACTGAGAGTTATTTGGTCTGAAATCAATAGCCAAGAAATAGTAATGTCTATCCACACAATAGCTAAGTAGCCATGTCTGGCAAGCTCGGTCCTTTTGGTAAACATTCAAAACAAAGACTTCTGTCATAGTGAAGCTTAGGATTTGAGGACACTAACAAAATTTTAGGCTGAGTTCACACTGTTTGTAGCTGTCCTAATACAATGTTTTGTATGTTGGCCCCCAGTTTACATTTATAGGATTAAGTTCTCCATCTCCAAGGTCTGCAGAAGATAAGACTTCTAGAGTCTAAAGCTATAAAGTGTTAACTTTATTGAAGTGGGAAGCAAAAATCTTTCTGACTTCAGAAAAGCATTTTTTGTGTGTGTGTCTGTTAATTAGAGTAGAAGCTTTCATGTTTCCTACACTTCCTGTGGATTACATGGTTTTACATTACCAATCCTTGTGTTCTGTTTTTTTTTTTATTGCTGCTTTAGTAGAAAAATTTGCTTATGTTCATTTTTAATGCCACAGCAATTTGGAAAGCATTAAAGTTTTGGTTAAGAAATAAAAACCCTAAAGAAGATGCTAGAGATCTGGGAAAAACATGTTTATACTCTGCTCAATTTGAGTTCCCTTTTCTCTTATCTGAGAAGAACAAACCTAATAACAAGTGGATCTTAGTTACCTCTTAGGGGAGCAGGGAGGGATGTTTTAGACTGTTTCACAAAAAAAAACTTTTTTGTAGTCTGCCAGTGACCAAATGTTTGATTGGAATTACTTAAACTTTGTTTGCTATGGAAAAATACTGTTTGTAGAGCAAGAGAATGATCTGAAACAAATCATCTAGGTGCAGAGCATCAGAGATCCTGAACTTATTTGAAATTAGGTAGCTAAATAGCTTAGAGGATCTGAACTTAGGTCTCTCCATGCTTCAGTGCTTAATCGGGAAAATGAAAATGTTTACACAGCCCAGCTAGAGAGGATTTGTGGAGAATAAATGCATGAAAGATTCTGGTGCATTTAGTTTCTCTGCTAAATGCCTAAAATCTGAATTTACTTTACAATACCTTTTTTTACAATACCCCCCCCCTTTTTTTTTTTTTCAATGTTCATGTCTCAATGAATAGTCAGGGAAGCAAGCTCTGTTAAAGTGTGCAGGCTGGTGCCACAATTTTTTGGCTCTTGATTCCCTAAGTGAGAGATGGATGTGTTCAGCTCACAGACTTAAATAATACTGGTTAATAATAGCACAGAGTTAAATAATACTCCTCGAAGCTTGGGATTGTATTACGATGAAAAACTGGAAACACAGTTAGCATCGTGAGCTGTCCCTTGACTGTAGTTCAGTAATGGAATACAGGAATTTCCTGCTTTTGGTACCAAATACTTAGTTATTTTCTTAATTTTCTTTCATCTGCCAGATTTCAAGTCAGTCCCTTATGAGCTTCCATAGCATACTGTCATATTATATACCTAGGAAGGATGCCAAGCTGGAGCTCCAAGCAAGGATCAGATGGACTGTCAGAAATGGAAACTGTGGGACACTAAATGTAATCAGTCAAATATGATTAGTCTTTTTAGCAAATGAAAGCTCATGAGGAGATTTGTATTACTTTCTATATACAAAAGTTAAATCACACTCAGATCTAAAGCATTTTAAGTGCTGTTCATATGCTGGCACTCATTACAGTCTCAGCAAAATCTAAATATAACCTTTTTTTAGCTCAAACAATAATGTTTGTAGTTGCTACAGAAATCTCATTACAGAAATTATCTTTAATTTTGTATCATAATGTAGAAGAGTTTGTATGCAGGCCTGAAATGACAAGCACTCAGCTGGTGTAAGTCAGCTTAGTTCATCCAAAATTGCTAGAGTTAGGGCAGTTTACTCTAGTTGAAAGATCTAACTTTGTAATGCTTTGAGACATGGATTAGGAGGAAGTGGGTGATCTGCCCAGTGATACAGGATCCCTGATTATTTTCCTTGTTTGTGACATTCTTTTGGGGAGTTGAAAATAAACCCAGATTCCAGTCATGACATCTAAATTTCCAGCAGGCATAACAGATTCTGATGAAGGCACAAACATCAGCATGCCATTGGCATGGGCTTTTGTTTCTGTTTGGGATTTCTGGCTTGGCTTCTAACCAGCCAATTGCAGTTATTTAGTCTGAAGTGTCCAGGAGTGTGTGCGGCTTCAGACGAGACCAGACATTAACATGCTGAAGGGTATTTGGTTCCCGTAGAGCAAAATTAATCCTGGATGGTGTTTTAGAAGAAAGAAGTTGCAGAGAACCTCCGTCGATTACAGGAGCAGCAGGCCCAGGCCAGTGTGCTGACTGAGAGAGAATCATAGAATCATAGAA
>NW_010581333.1:0-21809 GCF_000705375.1 Tinamus guttatus
ATGAAGATCCACTTCACCTAGATTTTGAAACAGGATTCCTGTGCCAGGAGAGTCATGTCTGAGGACAGAGCTGCTGTGCTTGTAACAAAGCTACTGTTTTTCTTCCCTCCCAGAACTCTATCCGGCACAACCTCTCCCTTCATGATATGTTTGTCCGTGAAACATCTGCTAATGGTAAAATCTCCTTTTGGACTATCCACCCTGATGCCAACCGTTGCCTGACCTTGGACCAGGTGTTTAAGGTGAGTTCCTCATGCAAAGAAAATCTCACAATCTATCCAGCTCCTAAATGCTACACTAGCCAGATGCACCTTATTTTAGCTGTTTTGATATAAGCCTTTTTATGGAAGTTGGATTAAGTCTCTTGCTTGACAAATAGACAAGCTCTGTATTTGAAAGAAGGGATCATATCTGTACATAAACTGGAGCTTCTTTGGGACTTGTGTATTTTTCAGGATGTGTGACAAATGTAATAATGAAATTATTTGACCTCTTTCCATGGGCCTGATATAAACCAGTGGGAAGGTTTCCACTGAAGTAGTCATTAGTACAGTTCCTATGGTGTTTGGACAAGCTTGCCTTTTCCCAGATGAATGTTTTAAGAATTATGACTTTGTGAAAGAAACCAGAGTTGAATAGGTGTGGTCAGTCTTTTCTGTGTTACTTGCAGTGGGTGGACAGAGTCAATTTCTGGTTTGCTCAGATTATGCAAGGTTAAAATGCCCCATTTTTTCCCCCTTTGGTTGATAACTTCCTCTTATTTTTCTCCCTCTCACTGCCTTGCTGTCACCAGCCACTGGACTTGGGGTCACCAACATCGCCTGAGCATTCTGAATCAGTAAGATTTTCCCTCTGGCTCGGGGCTTGGGCTTCCATTTCCTTCTGGACAGTTACTAAAGGAAAAGACAGAAGGCTTGGGGAGGGAGCTGGCTCACTGCTGCACCTAGTCAAAGAAGCTCCACACGCTCCGCTCCCATTTTAGGGAAAAGGGTTGAGCCAGAGGTCTTCGGCTGGGATGCTTTTTGTTAGTGGAAGGATTAACCCGTTTGCTGTCTTTCCTGCTTCCAGCTGTTTTAACAATGGCAGATGTGCCAGCAGCCACTCGAGCACTTTCCTGTCACCGCTGCTGCCCTAGCCCTCTTTTTGTTTGCTTAGACCTCTGATTCCTCTGCTGCCTCTGCTATTTTACCCAAACATCCAGTTCCTGGTTTATGTAGAGATCTGATGCACAGTGTGGTTTTCCTGTTCTCCTTCCCTCGGGCACTGAGGACGCTCGTACCTGGTTGCTTCTGCAGCAGAGTCCAGAGTTGGAGCAGCTCTGTCATGCCAGCTCTTTTTCTGCGTGGCTTTTGGTTGGTAGCTGGCTTTGAGATGGTACAAAATAACAAGTGGCACAGAAATGGGTCCAGCATGAATGATTGCTAGTAACTGCTGCTCTCTCTGTATTATCTTAGCACAAGCCTCTGGATTCACATTTCTAAACGAGGCAGCTGAACAAAGATGGGTTCTTTTTGATTCTCTTTCTTTCTCTCCCTCTTTTTTTTTCCACAATTGCAGCAGCAAAAGCGACATGTTCAAGATCTCCAGAAGAACATGGGAAGCAGCAGCAGCAAAACTGAGACTCATAATGCACGTGAGTATCTGCATCAGCCTAGGCCTACAAGAATCCATCCTCTAAATCTTGGAGACTGTCCTAGATTTCCACAGCAGTAAAAGTGGAAATTGTGGCTCAGCCTTGCAGCTCGAAGTCTTCTTAGAGCTGTTTGGAATTGAGACAGTGCTGCTGTGTCTGAGAGAGAATGTGGGGAGAAGAATTAGTCACTCAAAATGGAGCGAAAGCAGAGCTCCCCCCAACTTTAGGTCTAGAATTTGTACAAAGAAATATATCTTCTTCATCAGGGCTTCTGGCTAGGGATTTCTATATCCAAAATTAGCACAAAAGGCTGGTGATTCTATCCCTGATTTAGAAGGGGAGGATTTAGAAGGGGGCTGGAATTTAGAAGGACTTCCTGACATGTACCTGCATTTCAAGAGGCAGTGAAGGGTAGCAAGCTAGCAAATCCGTTCTTTTCCCTTCCAGGACGAAAGATGAAGCCGTTGCTTCCTCGTATCAACTCCTACCTGGTTCCGATCCAGTTTCCGTTGAATCAGCCTCTTGTCTTGCAGCCTTCTATGAAGGTCCCTCTCTCCATGGCACAAGGGACATCCCTCAACAGCTCAGAGACTGTCCGGAGCAACAAGCGTGTGCGCATTGCTCCAAAGGTTGGTTTTTTCCTTTGTTTATATTTCCTTCAATAGCTGTTGCCTTCTTTGGACCCTATTCTTTGCCAGATTCCTTTTGTACCTTTACTAGGACCTTCAAAAGACAGGCTTCTGGCAAGGAACTAGCCAGTGACAATGCTTGCTGCCCAAAAGGAAATGGGAAAACTATCTTCACCAAAAAGAAACGGAAAACCCTCTCTAGGATGACTATTACTTGCTAGTGGGCTTGCGATAGAGGTTGCCTAAAAGAGAAGAGGGGAAGGTCTCTGGATTAAATGGTCAAGATTATGTTATTCTACTACTTGGATCTGAAGAAACAGCAATGCGAGCAATGGCCCTTTCTTGTGCCTAAAATACTTGACTCTAATAGCTCTAACATAAGAACCTGCTACTGGAGCAGCATTTCTTCTTATGTAATCTTAGAGTTTTGGGAATTTCACAGAATTAGCACAAAGCAAGTACCCAGATAACTCTGGTCTGAATCAAAATGGTTATTGAATATTCAACTCTTGGCATTTCTCTCACTGTTCTTCAATGCTTAGAGCTTATAAACTCCAAACTTCTCCATCCTTTCTGAACTTGGTCCTATTCTCTTTGTCTGCCTGCTATTTCATGTTCTTTCCTCCCACAATCCATCTTTCCCCCTTCCGCTTACCTTTCCTCTCCATGAAAATTGTGCTCCTTCATTCTATTTTACATGTAGATGGTGTAAGGAGAAACTAAAGTGGTTGCATTTTCTAGAAACGCTTAGCTTCCCTCCTGTCTGTCCACCTGTAACAGTTCTTCATGGTGGTCTCAAGGGCATCACTTAGCTGAAATCCTTCCCATGCGATCTGTAAGCTTCTCCATATTAATCTCACACAGAGATCAATCTCTATCAGCTGCTATTGCTACTGCTTTCTGAAGAGCTTTTTTACTGCCAGTATTTCTGTCATTTCTATGATCATTTGTATTTTTGGATGTGTTAGTTCCTTGCTTACTGGCTGCTTATCATTGTGGATTTTTTTTTTTTTTTTTTTTTCTTTTTTTTTTTTTTTTTTTTTTTTTTGGTAGATGTCACTCTCTACTGAAGAGTCGTCATCTTTACCAATGGCTGCTGTCAAAGAGGAGAGTCAATGTGATGAAAGTCTCTTTGCCTCAGCCCATCCTGTAAAGGAGAGCAGCTCCCAGCCTGGCGAGGACGTGGCGTCTTTCCCCGAAGCCCTGTGCATAAAGGAGGAGCAAGGCTCCCAGCCCGATGAGTGGCTGTCTCCTTTCACCTCGGCCTTTCCTGTAAAGGAGGAGCCTGGCTCCTTCCTCCCAAGCTCAGCCACCAAGCAGAAGAAACACTTCACCGTACTGAAGTCCCCATCTAAGGGTGCTTCTGACACGCTGGTTATAAAGAGGCGGGAGAGACGGGAAACGGGCAGATCCAGAAGGAAACAGCGCCTGGCACTGCCTTGCTCTGAAGAGCCGCTGCTTGTTTTGCCAGAGGGCAGTGACTATAATGCAGTCCGGTTGGGGGCAGATGTTCACTTCCTGCAGGAAAGCCAGGCTCTGGAGAACGTATCACAGCTCAGCTGCTCCCAGGAGGAAGGGGGACCCTTTAAAACACCCGTCAAGGAGCTGTTCAGCAAGTTGCCGGTTTCTTCCACTCCCAGCAAAGTCTCAGCTACCACGTCCCCACTAGGGTGCCTTGATCCCTGGAAATCTGCTTCATTAGCCAAGGAAAGTAATGAACTGGACTTCAGTCCAGTGAGAACCTTTCAGTTGTCATTCACACCCCTCCGAGAGAACCAGGACTTGCTGGGTTTTAACAGCACTCCTCCAAAAAATCCCCTTTTTGAGTCCCCTCGGGAACTGCTCAATACGGAAGCCAGTGAAATGATGCCTGGCCCCCTTACAAGCTCCCCATCTTTCATTCATGAATCCACTAAATATTCAGCTGTTGAACTGCCAACCTCTGGCCTTACTGAAAACCGGTCACTCATGGAAGGCCTGATCCTGGATACCATGAACGACAGTCTGAGCAAAATCCTTCTAGATATCAGCTTTCCTGGTCTTGAAGATGAAAACCTAGGAACGGACATTAGTTGGTCTCAGCTCATACCTGAACTGAAGTAAACTGGCCCTAGGGCTGAAATTGGCTTATGGTGATATTACGTAAAGCACTCTCCTCTTCTGAGATCTGCTCACAAAGTCTGGGTAGAGTTCAATACCTGCTTTTGACTAGTTCCCTCATCCCTGGGCATCGGTGACTCCCGCTAGGCTGGGAGACAGGCCCATTGGCTGCTATAAGCTCCCTGTTATAAGCTGCAATAGACTGCAATGCGGGACAAGATGGAACCTCTTGTGCTAGACATGTGTCCCTGGACATTATCAGAAAAAACATCTAGGCAGGCACTGGATGGCCTTTGCTACTGAAGGGATCAGATGAAATAAGGACATACTCCTCAGTTATGTCTAATAGGAAAGGGCTTGGGACCTCTTTCCCAGCTCCTTCCTTGCTTCCCTTCACTTTGTTCCCCTCTTAGTGTAGTTTTGATGTGTGTAAATACTGTACATGCCTTAAACTAGCCTTTTTACAGTAATTTTATTCTTGTAGGCTTATTATGGGAATATTTGGGCTTGGCTTAGTATTCCCCATATATTCTGCTTCTGTAATCTTCCACCCTAGATGAGAGCACCAAAATATCTTCTTTTATTTTTTGACTTTAAAAATCCATTGACCTAGGCTGCTCTGAAGGTTGTTGGGAAGTGGTCTATATGTGACTGAGCAACTACTCAAGTTATGCTGCAATCCACATAACTTGTTTTACTATGAATTCTTGGTTCAGCTTCCCCTCACAGCTCTTTTCCCCAGGCTGGAATGGTGAAGAGCTCTTGCTCTTGGATCAAGCTCCAACTCTTCTGGTTCTAGAGTCCTACTATTATGTACTTGGAGGACTAGGTAAAGTCACTGTTGGAGTAAGACTGACTTCTACTGAATGGTTTTTTAAAATGGCTCTTATTACAATCATCAATTGAAATGGTAAAAGAGAACCTGTGAAGTAGATGCTGTTATTTTAACTGAGAAGTGACCGCTTAATGAACTATGCAATGAGAAAACTCATCCCAGTTCTCTGGAGCTCACGTCATTGGAGTAAAGTGCCACATAAAAGATCTTATTCTTCTACTTACTGACAAATGATGGCTCATGCACCTCAAGCAAACAATTTGTGGTCACTGCTACTACTTAATAAAGCTTGTGTGGGAACAAGGCTGAGTATGGTCTTTCCTATCATCAGAGGTTGGTATTCACCTAAGTATTCTTGGCCTTGCAAGATTCTTATCCTCCAAAAGTGCCCAGTATTTGCCTTCAGCTTCGTGTTAAAATGCTGCCTTTTCTCATGTAGCTGCTCAGTGAAATGCAACTAGCCATCATAGTCCTATCTAATTTTTGCCAGTTTCTCACATAATTTTCTGTCATGTCTAGCGCTTTGCCATGGCATGTCAGAAACTCTTAGGTTCTGTTCAGCTATCTGAAACTCAAATCAGTGTCTAGTCTGCTCTTTACAGCCTTAGCACACAAAATTTGAGAATGAGTATGAATTCTTCTATCACCAGAGGAGCTCAGATCAAACAGGCAGGTATAAAAATGTGGCACAACGGCCAGGACTCTGCTAGTCAGTCTTAGCTGAAAAAGAGAAAGTTGTTATGAAAGCTTTGCTTTGCGGTGTCCAGAATGGTAGAATGTTTCTAGCATCTCAAACTACTCTCCTGAAAGACACATTGATGAGACAAAATGTAGGCATGTCTCTAGATACCCGCATAGTGTTTTTTTTCCAGGAGTTTATATTAGTCTTTGTTAATATTTCTCTGTTCTCCTAATTCCTATGAGAATTAGAGAGTTGAGAATGTGGTCTTGCTATGGCTTAAGCCAAGATCACTTAAAGACTTCTCTATTAAATTCTATTAGCTATAGAAATACCCATTTTCTTTTACACTCTGCAGGCTTTTGATATAGTTTGTATAAAACTCTATGGCTGCTGTTTCCTTCCAGAATGCTGCATTTCAAGAAAGTTCTTTTTTTCAAACAGAAACAGACTAAATGCTTCAAGAGGCAATTGCCTAGTTTTCCCTCCATTGTAACTGTTTGGGAAATTTTATCAATAAGCATAATATTCCTTGGTTCATAGTCTGTTTTTTAGAGTCAGTATGCTACTCTGAACTAACTCTTCTTGCATTTATGTCACTAAAAGCAATGTCAATGGCATCTACTGAGAGTCCTTGAGGCCAATTAAGAATGAAACCTCAGACTATTGGGTATAATCCATCAGTTTAGGGCCTTTAATACACCTGTGCCACAGTTCAACTGACAGGAAGAGGGGAAGAACCTTTAAAAAAAAGACTGCAAAGACTTAATTTGGTTATTCAAATCCTGTTGATGGGGTAGTGATACAACAGCAGGAAGGGAAAGAAGAAGGAAGAATACAGGCAAAAAAAAAAAAAAAAAACAGGAGAAAAATAGCAGGAACGGATTCCAGTCAGCCTAGGAATGGGACAGATTACCCTTCTAAATATATATGCCATGACCTCTGTGTCCTTGACTAGCGGACCTGAGCTTCACTATTTATGTAGATTATCTCCATAAAGACCCCCTGGCTTTCCTGTGGTAACAGGACTGGTGATCAGAACGGCCCTGAGTAGAAGAGCACAGCGAGTTCCGGACTCTGCTGTTCCTAAACAGGAGATGTGTTTTGTTTTCCTCCTGGACAAAGCTGTTTCAGAACTGAGGACTACAGACTAGGCAAGCGTGAGCAAAGTGAAAGGATGGGAGTGTTGAGAAGTCGTGTTTTGCACTCTTGGAGCTGAGGAGAAAGTAATAAGAGCACCTTTCAAGAGGCGACAGGATTGTTGCACAGAGATTTGCCCAGAATTGAAGCAGAGAAATGAGTGGTGTGGTGAAGGACTCTGAATGATGGGCTCTCTGCTGGTAGGAGGCACCTAGCACTGCCTTTGTCCAGAGATACTGAGCAGACGGAAACTTCCCCAGGACTTGGTTTGAATCCTTGCTGGTAACGCTGCTGCTGCCCCGCCCTGTAGAGGATAAGACCAAGCACTAGGCCAAAGACTTGAAATAAGGTATTTTAGCTGAATCCTAGCACACTTGCTGTGGACAAGGCTATTTGCAATGGCAACTAGAAGGTGAATGTGTGTAGCTAGCGAGTATGTTCATTAGCTACTTTTTATGTCATTCAGAAGATTTGCACAGAGGGAACAGCGGTGTCTGCATCTGAACACCATCTGAGCAGTCAAGGAATGAAGAAAAAGTTGAACAAAAAAGGAAAACTGAAGATTGTCCTCTGCATTCAGTGACTGCTCATCGCAGAACTAACATGCAGTGAAGGCTTCACGCCAGTAGCCTCCATGCTTAGAACAGAGGCTGCAGATGGTGTCATAGAGAAGATATCTACTAGCTTAGGAGATGGTTGCCTGTTTGGGTTGCAATATGGCTTTATGTCAGAGATCCTGTGATTTTAGTAAGCAAGCTGAGAAACTGCCGTTCTGCATGAGCCCATGAGAATCATCTGTTACATACACAAGTACAGTGAAACCAAATTATGGAGACGATGGAATTATCCATAAGAAAATGGGAAGGAAATATGTCTGATGCAAAAGCATATTAAGTGTCTTAAAATCATGAATGGGAATGTCTTTAACAGCAACAAAGAAGGAAGGTCTGGCTGAAGAACATTGGCATATTTCTATGCTAGAAATATCTAGAAAACAGTTCAAAAGCATGCCAAATACTCGTGTAAGCTGGAAATATCTGTTCACAATGATGTTACATGTTACAATGTTACATAATGTTCCCTCTGAGTCCAGTCTCCAGACTTCAACAACTTGTTTAGCAAACTAAAGAGGTTTAGCAAACTTATTTAGTTCATGCTTTCCCATATAACAGACTCTTGACTTGCACTATCTACCTTCTTACGTTTTGGCTTTAGTTGTGTCAGAGACTTCTTTCGTCTACTGCTAAGTATAATTACAGCCACCACTAGAGAGCAGTCATATCAAAAATAATGAGGACAGAAACATACAGCTGAGTTTCCTAATCAGTCCTGTCTACTTCTCCCACTGTACATTTCCCAATGTTTTGTGCAACCTAATTCAAAGCTATTCTTTGCAATCATTTCATCACATTCCTTACAAGGCTACTTCACTGCTCAGTAAATCTTTCCATAAGTATTTCCCTGACAGTCTGCCTGGATATCCTTTTCTTTATTCCATTCTGTTATCTTTAGCACCATAAAATTCTACAAAAAGCAAAAGAGCAGTCACACATTTGCACCAGTGCCTGAGTGACTGCAGCCACATTGCTTAAAACATTAAATCTTGACTTCTCCTTGTGTTGTCTCCCTGCTGCTATTTACATGTTATTTAGATGTATTTTGTATGTATTTTGTACATGTTTTCACATGATATTTACATTTATGGGAATGAGTTGTTGCTGCAGATAAACTGTGATGAAGAGAAGTTCTTCACAGTGTGAAAGAATCATGGATATTTGCCTCTTTAGCAGAAAAAAAATTCACATCTCTGGGTCACTTGGGGAAGATTCTGCTGCTGCCTTCTGCAGGTTCTGTAATGGTTGCTCCTGATGAAATCCATTTTTCTGGAAGGCTGATGTCCCAGAGGGAGACATGCACTTTCTCTTAGTAGCACAGGATCCGCTCATGGAAAATTACAAGAATCAAATGAAATTGCATGTTCAAAGGGATATAAGTGCAGCATGAGACAGAAAAGAAGGAGCAGGCCTTGTAACAGCTAAGAAACTGTCTGGAGAATGTCTGATTAAATTTGTAGAGTTCTCTGTTGCAGATGTTTGCTTAAGTATCCTGTATTTGAGCAACTATTAAGAGGTGCCAGGTGCTCAAGACTGAAGTGGAAAAGTAGGACCACTGGAGTTCAAGCATTTTGTACGTATGTTAGGGAAAGCACAAGAGACAGGTCATGGTGGGGATAGCGTGGGAACTCCAGGTTAGTTGTATGAAGTGTTGAACATGCTTGTCACAAACCAAACACAAGATGATAGGGCTGTCAGGCAGAAGCAAAACACTGTGCTGGAAACAAAACTAAAGGCCTTATATTGGACCAAGGGGAGCGATTTAATGAAACAGAGGTACATAAAGCAGGGCATGAAGGTGACTGAGCAGGACAGAAATACTCCTGCAGTCAGGTGAGAGGCATAGTGGATTTCCTGACCACAAGCCCATCATCCTGTCCTAATACGCAAAAACATACATTCAGTCCTCAGAACTGAGAACTAAGATTGCAGTATCCCTCTGTTCCTGTGGGAAGGCGCAGTCGGAAGTTCTAAGAAGCCCTGGCATCTTCCCTTGGAAGAATCCCTGCCTTGGTTGGCATATTTTCTCCACATCTTCCCCAGCTCACAAAGATACTGCAGAAATTACCATCTCTGAAGGCAAGCAGGACATATCTTCTTTGAGCTCACATACTATTTCAGTAGACGTAAAACTCTGGAATGTAAAGATTGATTTGCACATAGTAGTTGTGGATTGAATGACATGATGACCAAGAGAAGGAATCTAACATTTATTACATTAAACTATTCAAATTATTATTGTTTTTCTTATTACTACTGCTTCCATTATATACAGCCAGTATCTAACCTAACACTAATATTAGGCATCACATGGATTGCCCAGGCAGATGTTTCCTTATTGATATTGCCATGATTTAATCCAATTGCCAGCAGTCTCTGGCATGCCATGCATTTGTACTGCTTGCTTCAACTAGTCACCTCAAAGCTACAGTTAACATATTTGTTCCCGGCAGGTATCAGGCTACAAGCAAAAGCCGTGTGGACTCCTACACAGCATGTGCTATTTCCTTGAACTATACTTTGTTTGACTGTATTGAATCCACACAAAGAATGAGATTCTGCTTCCCATGCAGCTCAACAGCGTGAAGATTCTCCCCTTTCTTGGGTAACATAACCTCAGTTTTATCTCATTTATCTTTGGAAATCACCTCAAAGACATGACACCAAATCCTAAAATGGTTAAAAGCAGGTCTATGATGGTCTTGTATTGCAGCCTACTGGGTACCACCCACAAAATCCTCCTCTGAAGAGCAAACATTTGCTCTTAGAGCTTCAGATGCCTGCTCACGACTATCCCAGGTCAAAGTCTTTATTTCTGTGCAGGACAGAGGGCTTATATCTAGATTGTAGGACCTACAGTTTCTCTCCAGTGCCCATTCTGGCTGTACGCGCTGACTCCACAGAGGTGTGAGACGGGAGCATGCCTCATGCTCTCCTCCTGCATAGCGGTAATGTATGTAAGAGGTACAAACAACACACGTGAAGCAAGTATCTCATCACACAGACTGGGAGGGAGCCATAGAATCCACCTGCATGGAGGTTAGATTTAGCTCTACTCACCAGCACATTATTAAAGATTATTTAGTTAAATGATTGAATTGTATAATATATTCATATTGTTCTAAAAAACACCACCATCTAGCACCCTACATATTTTGAGACTCTGAGTAGCCTCTGACTTCTACAGTGGGAATTTAGATCAGGTCCCTTTTTTCTTAAGATAGTTTCCCCTGAATTGTACTTTCCATGGATTAAGAAAAAGCTCTTGATCCTGTTATGGGCTGGTATTACAGCGGGACGGAGCTCACTAATGAGGAGCTAGACAAGCAGTTGTTGTCTTTGACTTAATCCTCTCCCCCACCCTCACACAGCGTGGTTTGGTTGACCTAGTCTGTGAACAAAGGACATGAGCATGGTGCAACTTAGCAGAATCCTGTATATTTGGGCTTACAGCCAAACGTTAGCGCAGCAACGTCAATGGTGTATAAACAATAAATGGTGGCTCAGTTGGATGAAAGTCATTTAAATTGGAGTAATTAATTTGCTGTAGATACTTCTATGCTTCTAGCTGTTTCAGGAGGAATGCAAAATTCATTTACAGTAAGGTGGAAAATTCCTTTTTACTAAAAGACCAATGTTCTTTTTAAAATGCATCGTAGATTTAGAAAGCAAAATGAAAAGATTGAAAAACAGTGATCTTTTTCTTGAACTCCATCAAAAATACCTTTTTTCCAGCATTGGGAACTGCAAGGATAAAAAAGATATTCAGGGTATAACCAAGTATTAGCTGTCTGAGATTAAGAAGAAAAAACTGTCCTGGTTCAGTAGTTCACCTCAGACTGGTTTCTTGCTTTGATATAGGCAGAGTTTTAGAGCATAGAGGCTGTGAATCTGAATTGCTAATGCTGTTAACCTGTACATTTTATCCTTGAGTTTCAATGATAACTTTTATTAGAAAAATAAAGATGTTAAATACCTTGAAAATAAAGATGTTAAATACCTTGATACACAGTTCATAAATACAGGCAAAAGATTATGTAGAGCAAATAGATTCCATGCTTCAAATTCTGTGGGAAATTCTTATATAGAACACAGCAGTAAACTCTTTACATAGAAGAGGTATCATCAGGATTATTTGTTCTAAACATTTTCTTCGTTTCTGATGTTTCCTATAAAAAAAAATCAAACAATGATGATATTTAAGGTCAAGCAAAACAGCCTGCCCAAATGATTGTTAAAATACAGCCACACATGGATGTTCCCTGCTGTGGATCTCTATTACATTCTCAAGGACTGGTAGGAGGTCGCTGCCAATAGAATTCTTGTTTATTTAGTGATCTAACTCATAGAAAACAAGTTTTATTGTACTTATTTGTGGTTATAAACAAAATATCAGCTCATTAGAACTAGGACTGTTTGAAAAATGGCTAGACCAAATTTCCAGCACGGGAAAAAAAAGAAACTGCATTGAAATCAAATACATTGGTGGAATCTCTTAATATTCATTTCCTATAGAGCATATTTGGTTTTGGTGTCAGTATAGTATATTTTCTTCCTGTTCTATATACTTTCACATTCTATGCAATATTTATCAAAGCAAAAATCTTGCTCTTGGGGAAATTCAAAGTATTATTTGTTCATTCTGGTTAGAATAAAAAACATTTCTGCAAACGCACAAGACTGAAAATTCTACTTTCAGCTTTCATCATCCAGCCTTTAGCAGCCACCTATCACCAAAAGCCTTCAGCAGCAGGGCAAGGTTTTATAAAATGCAGAAGAAGTTATGTCTATGTGAACTTTTGTTGCCATACGTCACTCTTGATTATATGAGGGAAGTTACACAAACTTAAGACAAAAGTGTTGAAAATTCTGTGAATCATATTGACTGTTTTATCTTAAATCATTTTGCCATGCAACCATCTGCAAAGAGAAAAAGATACATTGTCATCCTGAATTAACTTTAAAGCAAATGAAGACTATATATGTACTTCTGCCGTCTCTCCCTTCAGAGACTCCATTCTCTCTTGTGCTTATAGTCTCTGTGACCATACTATTTCTTTTCACCTCTTGGCTCCTTATGCAGTGTCTGCTTACTTCCACCTCTCCAGAAAAAGGATAGGTTACAGGTCAGGACTCAGATGCGAGGAACAACTGTGGTACTCCCTGCTTTGGCCCTCACCTGTCCTACGTGTCCTCTGGGTGGGATTTCATGTTGCAAAGTTGCTGCCACAAACAGTCTCCCATGAGCACATTTGTCTCTATACTTCCCTCCTCAATCACAAGTCTTTACATGCACTACAGGACAGTCCCTAACCTCGCATCCTGCCAGCTAGATAATTTTGACACACATAACCTTGCTCTTTCTAGTCCTTCTCCCATTGCCTCTCAGCCCCTTCTCTCTTTTTCTGCTTTTATTAATCTAATCTGCTTCAAAAGCTGCCAGGTCCCCTCCAGTTCATCAGGTCTCTCCTGAGAGCCAAAGTGTTGTTGCCTGGTGGTCTGTCCTTTACCTGTCTTTCTTTCACTGAAATCCTTACAAAGCAATCCCTTGCTTTGAATAGCACTGTAGTCTTAAATTTTTGGACAACAAACAGTATTTGATATATTTAAAAACAATAATAAGAGGAGACAAAAAAAAGTCAGAATGAAGCAGAACTGCCACCATAAAGCTCATGACTTGTGACTTGTGCAGTCACACACATGCTTTCAGGATCACTGTGCTTTTCCAGGAGTTTACAAATGGAAAGATCAATGCCAGGGAATGGTTTGGTTTTTGGAGCTCCACCCTGTAGGTAATTGATGCTTCACAGACAGGACTCTACTATAAATCTACAAGGAATTGACACCCTGCAATGATGAGAAGAGCTGTGTTGCCATTTTCCATAGCTCAATCTCAGTTTTTATTTATTTTATGTTTTAATTAAGTCCCACTCATGAAATCATAGACAGTTTTAGCTGTCATTAAGATAATACCATGTCCTAGCCACCAGAACTGAATAGAACAAAGGCCAAAGGCTAAGGAACCAAAGGAACTTGATATATGTCATTCCAAACAAAATTACATTTTAAAACAGCATAGTTATCCATCAAATCCTGGGGGTTGATGCCAGTCACATGCCCCTCTGCCTTCCAAACAAATTAGTCCTTCCTTGTATGTAGGACTGTTGCTGCATGATGTACACCAAGCTGCCAACAGACCTACTGCTGCTATAAATGAGAACATGAGTCTGTTTGTTTGCCATTAGGACATCCTTCTTGGGTTAGATGTATTCCTTTTTACCAGCTGAATGAAAATTTTCTAACATCTGTCTGAGCTATAAGCATTTTTTTTTTTAAAATCTATTTCACATCTTTAGAAAAGACTTAGTTGGCAACCAAAACCTGAGAAAAGATTTGGTTAGTACATGGTGTGCTCCAGCAGTAAATGGAGGCAGACAACAGACACAACAGTTTGTGCAGCACTCTCTAAGCTCTGCTTAGATCTTCTGGGGACTTGCGTAGAGGTAGTGGGAGGACTCCTGAGAATCCTGCCAGAAGCCAGAACAAGACTGCATCAGACAGAGGCGAACAAGTTAAGAGCCAGACAAGGAGAGCCACAGGAGACCTTCACCGCTTCTGGGAAGTTCTAGCAAGATGGTAGTAGCTCTCCTGCTAAGGAGCTCTGTTGGCTGCCCTTGCTCAGATGATGTGGTTGCTTTTGTTCCAGCTGACCTATGATTAGGAAAGGTCAAGAACCCTTTTAGCCAGTGCTAGGGTGAGGCTATATAAGAGCCTAGACCAGAGCCAATAGACACAATAGTTTATGCAGCAGTGTACAAACAAGAGATCATCATTTCAATTCAGACCAGCATGCTGTTATGGAGTTTCCATCCTTGGAAATATTTAAAAGCCTGGGAAATCTGCTCTAGGTGACCTGCTCTAGTCTCAACCATTTTGTGCATATAGAGATTCCTTTCTGAACATGTTCTTCCTGACTGTCAAGGAGCTGAGCACAAGAGTATGAGTTCATACTGAATAAGAGTATGAGAGCTTACTGAGGGCTCATTGAGAGGGCTTTAAACTAGGTTCGAAGTGGGAAGGGGTATCATTGGGGAAGCAGGTTATGGGGTAGGCAATGGCCTGTCATGCCACTCACAGCAGACTAACTTCATAGCCTCTAAAGGGCGCCCTAAGCCTGAAGAGGGTAAATAGGAAAACAAGAGAACTTCTGAAGGCCCATGGAGTCAAGGCGCAGCTGCCCCAGCTAGAACGAGAGGCACATTGAGAGCCCAACTCAAATGCCTCTATGTAAATGCACGCAGCATGGGGAATAAACAAGGGGAACTGAAGATGCGTGTGCGATTGCAGGGCCATGATCTCACTGCAATTACTGAGACATGGTGGGACAGCTCGCATGACTGGAACATGGCGATGGATGGCTTTAGGCTTTTCAGGAAGGACAGGCCAGGCAAGCGAGGTGGCAGAGTTGCTCTTTACGTGAGAGAGTAACTGGAATCCTCATGGGGAGGATGAAGTGTAAGTAAGTCGAGAGCCTGTGGGGGAGGATCAAACGGCAGGCCAACAAGGGTGACACAGTCGTGGGAGTTTACAACACACCTCCTAACCAGGGAGAGGAAGTGGATGAGGCCTTCTACAGGCAGCTGCAAGAGGTCTCATGACCCCAGGCCCTGGTCCTTATGGGGGACTTCAACCACCCTGATGTTTGCTGGGATAATCACACAGCTAGGAACAGACAGTCCAGGAGGTTCCTGCAGAACATTGCAGAGAGACTGAGGGAGCTGGGCCTGTTCAGCCTGAAGAAGAAAAGGCTGAGAGAAGATCTAATCAGTGTATACAAATACCTCCAGGGAGGGAGTGAAGAGGATGGAGCCGGCCTCTTTTCAGTGGTGGCCACTGACAGAACTAGAGGAAATGGCCACAAACTGAAGCATCAAAAGTTCCACAGGAACTTAAGGAAAAATTCCTTCACAGTGAGGGAGACAGAGCACTGGAATAGGTTGCCAAAGAACTCGTGGAGTCTCCTTCTCTGGAGATCTTCAAGGCCCACTTGGATGCAGTCCTGTGCCACGCGCTCTAGGTGACCCTGCGTGTGCAGGAGGGTTGGACTAGATGACCAACCTGAAGGATTCTGTGATTCTGTGTGTTCAGACCACTCCTCTACCACTGGTGTTAATGAAATCCTCCTCTGAAGGAAGAGTTGGCTAATATTCAAACACCCCTTTATCCAAGCTCAGGTTTGGTGCATTCCTACAAGAAAGAAGTTGAGCAAGGCAGGCAGGAGACCTGTGTGGATGGGCAAGGAGCTGTTGGGTAAACTTAATGAGAAAAAGTGTGCATACATAATCTGGAAGAAGGGCCAGGCCACATGGGAAAAATATAGGAACATTGTCAGTGTATGCAGGGATGCAACAAGGAAGGCCAAGGCCCATTTGGAATTAGAGTTAGCAAGACATGTCAGGGACAACAGGAAGGAATACATCAGCAGCAAGAGGAAGATTAGTGAAAATGTTAGTCTGCTGCTGATTGGGGAGGGTGCCTTGGTGGCGGAGGATGCAGGGAAGGCAGAGTTAATAAATGCCTTCTTTGCTTCAGTCTTCACTGCTGAGGCTAGTCCCCATGAACTACAGAGCCCGGAGACAAGATAGAGATCCAGCAGAGAGGAGGACTTTCCACTGGTGGAGCAGGATTGGGTTAGGGATTATTTAAGCAAACTGGACACTCATAAATCTATGGTCCCAAATGGGATGCACCCACGAGTGCTGAGGGAACTGGTGGGGGTTATTGGTCAGCCACTCTCCATCATCTTTGAGAGGTCATGGAGGTCAACATCACTCCTGTCTTCACAAAGGGCAAGAGGGAGGAGCTGGGAAACTACAGGCTGGTCAGCATCATCTCCATCCTTGGAAAGATCCAGCAGCTCATCCTGGAGACCATCTCTAGGCATGTCAAGGAAAAGAAGGTGATCAGGAGGAGTCAGCATGGCTTCACCAAGGGAAAGTCATGTTTGACAAAGCTCATAGCCTTCTACGATGAGGAGACTGGCTGTATGGACAATGGGAGAGCCGTGGATGTGACTTGACTTCAGCAAGGCTTTTGACAGTCTCCCATAACATCCTCATAGGAAAGCTTCAGAAGTGTGGACTGGACGAGTGGACAGTGAAGTGGATTGAGGACTGGCTGGATGGCAGAACTCATGAGGTTCCACAAAGACAAGGGCAGGGTCCTGCATCTGGGGAGGAAAAGCCCCAGGCACCAGTACAGATTAGCAGTAGACCTGCTGGAAAGAAGTTCCGCGGAGAGGGATTTGGGAGTCCTGGTTGACAACAAGTTATCCATGAGGCAGCAATGTGCCCCTGTGGCCAAGAGGACCAATCCTGGCCTGCATTGGAAGGAGAGTTGCCAGCAGGTGGAGGGAGAGGATTCTGCCCCTCTACTCAGCTCTGTTGAGGCCACACCTGGAGTACTGGGTGCAGTTCTGGGCTCCCCAGTGCAAGAGGGACGTGGAGCTTCTAGCAAGGGTTCAGCGTAGAACCATGAATATGATTAAGGGACTGGAGCATCTATTTATGAGCTGGGTCTGCTAAGCCTGGAGAAGAGAACAGGAGATGAGAAGATTGAGAGGGATCTGATCAACATGTGCAAGTACCTTAGGGGTGAATGTAGGGAGAATGAGGCCAAACTCTTCCCCATGGTGGCCAGCGACAGGACAAGGGCTAATGGGTGCAAGTCAAAACACAGCAAGCTCCACCTCCACGTGAAGAAGAACTTTACTGTGAGGGTGACAGAGCGCTGGAACAGGCTGTTCCAGAGAGGCTGTGGAGTCTCCTTCTCTGGAAATCCTCTAAACCTGCCTGGATGCCACCCTGTGCCACATGCTCTAGGTGTCCCTGCTGGAGCAGGGGGGTTGGACTAGATGATCTCTAGAGGTCCCTTCCAACCTCAGCCATTCTGTGATTCTGTGTGAGTTCTTTCCTGTACCAGAGTTTTCTGCTGGAGGTGAGGCAGTCATGATGGAAACGAAGACTTTATGGGGAAAAAAGTTGGCTTGAACGGAACTAGGAGCCAGAAGAGAAGTAACAGACCATCCTGTGGGCAAAACCAAGAGGCCATGAGGAATAGGTAACACCCCTACTGATTGCAAACTGAATGCAGAGGTGTTAAGTATCTGCTGTCCATAAAAAGCTGTGAAGGACTCTGTTGAAGCACATCACTAATTCCCATGTAGGTAACAGTTCAGCATGTCATAAGTAGCTCGAATGATAACTTACAGAAAGATTACTTCAAAAGAATACCAGGTCACTAAGACAACAGTCCTTAGGATTAGAGTTGTTGCAAAGTGCTCAGCCACTGCAGAGAAGCACAAACACTTGTTTCAGGCCTGGATTTGATTAGCTTTTGAGGGATAAGCCACTACTACTATCAAGGACAGAACATAACATGAAAAGTCACTGAGTAGAACTGAAGCACTGCTCTTGAAGAACAATTCACAATGAGAGTGTGTAGTCATCTCTTTATAAATTTAGTCAGAGGATGCTGAAACCTAGATTGCGGTATTTCTAAGCAAAAGTCTGCCTGAGCAAGAGCCTAAGCATTTGTCAGTTGCAACATCCATTTAGTAAGTCAGCTGCAACTGTTCCAGTCCAGGTGCTCAAAGAGTATCTCACTGCAGCAACCACAAAGGAGCTATGGACACAAATAAACATGGATTAGACTGACTGTGTATACTGACCGACATACAGGTTTAAGACCATTATAATTAATTTCAACAAGGTATGCTGCTCACTGATGAAGATTGAGTCTTCATTATATAAAGCAAGCTATTAAGAAACAAATATGACAAGAAACATTAAACTGGACCTAGCAAATGCTGATGGGAATTTTCTGCAGCTCCTGCTGGGCAAACCTTAACAGTAAAATCTATTACACAAGAAAAGGAAACTGGGGGCAAAGCTTAGCCAAAGGAGAAGTTCTCTACCTTCTCTACCTTCTGGGGCTTAATGGGTCCATCATTTTCAGCAAGACACGATCTGCTCTGGTTACACAGGTGGCTATTGCATGGGGAAAATTGTATAGGTGATTGTCTTATTTCTTTGCTTCTGTTGTTGTTCTTATAACTGAAAAAAAATAAAGTTTTGTCAGAAAGCCCCAAAACAGCCACTCAGAGCACCGTGACAAGACTCCATGGTTGGTTTTGGTAATAAGCTCACACACATGCACATTGAATTTTCTTTGCTGAAGCAACTAGAAGAGTGCTTTTTTTTTTACTGTTTGGGTATTCAACTTTGAGGACATCTTTTGAAAGGAGCCTTAAGGATATAGACAGATAGAAAATATATATATATTTACTATTATAGTAGCACATACAAACCTCCTTCTCTGTGGTAGGGACAAATGCATTCTTTGCCTCAAGCTAAGTGGATAAAGGAAATACTATTCTCCCCATATATGAGAAGCTGAGGGGCAGTGAAATGAAAGCAATTATTTCAAGGCAAAGAAAAAGGACATCTTTGCAGCTGAACGCACATCTCCAGGTACTGGGCTACTCTTCTTAGTACACAGCTATTATTCATCTTGCACTCTTGCATACTAGCAATTGTTTTCTACATCAAACATGCTTATTAGGACAGAGAAGCTCTAGCATGAGCAGGACTGTTCTAATTAGGTGCATTAGGACTCTGTAGTAAAAGTGGATATTCTTTCTCTGCGAAAACGAAGCTAAAAACATCTAGTGAAATTAATGTAACCATAAATCGAACAGGGGAAAAATTCTATTTCCTGCTGCACTATAGGCATCTATTCTGTAGCAAGGCTAGTTATTCCAATCAGTAGCTTTGCTGCTATGCAAAAAGAGAATGCCCCTTTGTATGCAGCTTATCTCAGGCCTATAAAATATATATAGACTGAAGAAAAATCATTTCAAGCAATACTTAAACTTCAGGGTGGATTCATGCTGGACAGCATGGTACCAGGTCTGCTGCATTGCTTTCATAAGGCAGATGACCATAGAGATTTGACCTACATTACCTAATTAGACCAACTGTTCTATTTTCTGACTTATCTTAATGACAGGACATACTCTGCTGTCCAGCAGCTGAGCAAAAATGTTAGGTACCTCTGAGAAGACATTAACTGCAAGGAAACTTGTCAGACATACTCACAGATATAAATACTGTACCTTGTTATTCATGACATATAGAATAGTTGGGAAGACGATATTTTATTTTCCAAGCTAACAAACTGGAGAGAATTCAAAGCAGAGGAAGGCTTTATATATATATGCATATATATATATATTTTTCAGAGGAGGAAGGAGAAAAGAAAGTATGCACAGTTTGGTTGAGCAACGTTTGTCTTTTTGTTTCCCCTCTGCACCATGTGCAGTTGTCCACAGGCTGTGCAGGGGCTGTGAGCACAATTCAAGAGGATGAGCAGAAGTTTGTTGGACAGAGCTCCTGCAATGGACTACTACAAGCAACCTCCTGGCATATACATAGTTGCTACATCGTGGGCCAGTTTTACAGCCACTGGCAGCTTGTTCTATCGGACTGAGATAGTGTATGTAGGCTGATGTAATAACAGTCCACACGTTGTTGTCCACACAACAACGTCTTGGCTGGTTAAGTTATATGGGAGAAATTTTTCATCTCTTTAACGGCCAAGGTGAAATAATCAAGGTGAAAATTGACTAAGACCAGCTTCATAACAGTCCCTGTGTGATGGAAATGGAGCCATTCTTCCATAGTCTGAATGCATTATCATGTGGCACTACTGTACATCCCATAACAACTTCTGTTGGTAGGATAAGAATACTGATGTATGTATGTCACTGGATCAGAGAAGGAAAATAATTTCTCAGTATGTATGGAATTGTACATGAGTGTTTTTTTTCTAAATCTATGTCAACATCTTTTAACAGACTGTTGATGATCTATGTACTATTTTCCAGGGCCTGGGAAAGATGCCTGGGAAAGACATAGCAACTGGGAGTTAGCTTAAATTTGCTACAGTTGATTGTCTCTCCCTTAGAAAACATTTAGAAGCAGTTAAAATGCAAAAAAAAAAAAAAAAAAAAAGCTGAAAGCTGCTAACTTACTTAATAAATTGACTCTGTTTAAAAAGAACAGTATGGAGAAAGTGATTACTTGCTAAACAGAAAAAGCCAGTGACGTCAAGCCCATAATGCCTTTTAAAGAAGTTGTTATCTTAGCTGGCCCCACCTCTATGGCTTTTTTTTTTTTTTTTTTTTAAGTCGCCAGATCTGGGAATTGATGCATTACAGGATGAAAAGAGCCAAGTGAGCTGCACTTGGGTGCAGAAGAACGAAGGCGGGGAGAAAGCGTTAAAAAGCATTTGAAGAATTTTCCCCTTCGATTTGGGAGAGAAATGGTTTGCGAAGTTGGAGACTGGATTAGCTGGTCAGACTATAGGGCAGAATGCTCAAACAACAGCTCCAGCACAGCGATGATGCAAACCAGTTTTGACTGAGGTTTGCCGAGGCGCAGAGCAAGAGCAAGTGATCAGGGTGGGGTTAGCCGCAGCAAGTGGCAAGCTGAGGGAGGAGGTAGGGCTGGGAACTATGAGCACTTGCACCTCTTCATGCTCCACCATGCACCCAAGGTTCAGAGAGGATCTTGTTGGAGACTGTATAACTTTGTCCCAAAGGTTTCAGAGCACGAACTATAGGAGATATGGCCCTGAGATGATCTGCTCTACTTTTTTGTTTTAATATATAAGTCTTCAAGAAAATTGTCACTGTTGTTGCTGCCAGCAGATGCGAAGCTGCCTCTTCAGGGCTGGCATGCTGAGGTATTTACAAGGTGCACAAGGGGAAATAGCTTGGCCCTGTGTGAGAGTAGAGGTGTTATGATTCAGTGGTGGTTTACAGGGATGGTTGAAGGCCTCAGGAACAGGCGGAGGGGATGCTCAGTAAGGCTGCAAGAGGTGAAAAGTGTGTGTAGATCAGGAATTATGCCAACTTAGGTACAAGAAAACAACACCATGGTGTTGGGGCCTTAGTAAGAATATATAGGAAAGTGGAGTTTGTGGGGAACTGGACCGACGCCTAGCGACCGAACACCTGGAGGAGAACCAATCAGCTGGGAGCCTGTAGCCAATGAGTGCTGCTCCTCAGCGCATGCCCACCTGCACCGGTATAAAGCCCTGCTACAGACAACAGCAG
>NW_010581333.1:22426-52369 GCF_000705375.1 Tinamus guttatus
TGTTTTTATTTGTAATATTTGATGCATGATATTGCCAATTTTTGTTTTTTGTAAAAAGAGGGGAAATGCTGAGGATTACAGCCATGTTACTTTGTTTTTTGTAAATGTTGCAATGTTTATTGCTAATTTTTCTTTTTTGGAAAAAAGAGGGGGAGATGTTGGGGCCTTAGTAAGAATATATAGGAAAGTGGAGTTTGTGGGGAACTGGACCGACGCCTAGCGACCGAACACCTGGAGGAGAACCAATCAGCTGGGAGCCTGTAGCCAATGAGGGCTGCTCCTCAGTGCATGCCCACCTGCACTGGTATAAAGCCCTGCTACAGACAACAGCAGGGTGGAGTGGACCTCACTTTGTGTGGAGGGGTTGTTTGCTCTGGCTTGTGGGGAGGGCCCTGGCACTTGGTGAGGTACAAACACACAACACCATGGGAATGTGGTTTCCCTGGGAATACCCTTTCCTTCCCTACCCCTTCTGCTATCCCCTTCTCCCTTTCCCCCTCCCTCCCTGCCCTCCCCTTCCCCTGCTTGCTCTCTTTGCAGAGACACAAGAGCAGATAAAGAACAGCTCTAGCGAGCTCGAAGGGACTCTGCCTGCGTTAGGATGTAGGGGGTTGGCCATGTGAAGCAGCTGGAATCTATTTCTAACCTTTCAAATCTAATTCCGCAATTTAGTGCTGTGGGAACCATGATGCTCTGTCTGAAGCAGTTAGCATATGGGGGAAGAAAGATTAAGCAGTTCAAATTATAAAATTGCTCTGAAATTGAGATGCCACATTTATATTGTTTGAGGATCAACTCCCAACTCTACTCATTTTGTGATGATTAGCAGGGAATCATTTTACTTTGCACTGAACCCGGCTAACTCATTTTGCTGTTTCTGCCACCCCTGTGAAGTCTCAGAGTGGCTGGCTTATAGAGGCACGGACTATTCAGTTTACTTCCTAGTATTGTAAACTCATTGCTATATTTTAAATACAGTTTGGAACAGAGGAAGTAAGTTTGATGAGTAATGTTGGAATGTTACATATTACTAAGCTGGAAAAAATATAATAACTATGGAGCAATAGAAAGCCTCCTTTTGCTTTAACTTTCATATTTTGCTGCTGTTATTTCTTCTGTGTACATACATCAAAGTGATTTCACCCCCTGTTTACTCAAGCCAGCTGTCATTTATGTAGAGCTTATTTGTCCTCAGGGGAACAGTTGATTAAAACTCAGTACCCCTCTCTGTACATAACATCAGAATTGGTGCCTTCCGAGGTGCTGCATTCAACAAGAAAAAGATATCAAAACAAAGCAAGCTTCACCTATGGTTTCAAGCAAAGGGTTTTGTGAAGGCAGCAAGTTGAAAAAGGCAGCTCTGCCATGGCCCCTTTCCCCTGAGCTAGACCACAGGATACCTCCCATGCTACAGCAATTTCTGAATACTTCCAGTGTAAACTTGGAGAGCCAAGGCCACTGTTATCTACAAGCCAAACAGTGATTTTAAACTCGTACAGCTTCAGGGCAGTTACTTTAGAATGGAAGTAAGAGCAGAGTCAGGCCTAGACTGATCAGGAAAAAAAAAAAGCAGGCCTTCGGCATTTCAAGCTGCACAGTAAGATTTTTCAGTGCAGCCTATCCCAAATATGCGCCACCCTCCACGGAAATGAGACCGGGCATGCCTACCAGAAACCTTGAAGCAAACGTTCTCTCCCATTTACCAAAGCACTGCATCATCTTCTAAATGTTCTTGCCAGTATTTACAGTCTTATCGAAACGCATCAAAGCCCCCAGCAGAGATACTGAACCACAGAGCCTGCAACAGCGAGATTCACTGTCTCTTCAGTGTAACGGCGGGGACACGGCAGTGTTCGTGCACACACACTCACTCTCACACACATACACATGCACAGACGCACAGACAGAGGGAGGTAGCTCCAGCCCCCAGCAGCAGGGCCATCCTTCTGCTGCTGGATTTTTCCAGCCAGAGCATCCTGCCGGCACTGCTGTAATTTATGGAAATTGGTTTCTGACGTAGGGCTTTTTTCTGTTACGACAGGGACCTACTGACTGGAGGAGGCAGAGCTGCAGTCAGGGCAGGAGAAGAGAGGGAGGGGAAAAGGACTGGAGCAGCGGGAAGCTGGGATGCTGGAGAGAACAGTGAGAGAAAAAGAGATGCTTCCGAGATGGATGAGTTATAATTAAGACAGCAGGAAGAAAGGCAGAGAAAGGAGAGAAGGAGTGCCGTGGGAAAGAAGCTCAGTGACTGAGTCAGCCTCAGGAGGGCAAGCATCTGGAGAAAAGTGCGCCCCATCATCTCAGGAGGGAGCTGTTCTGCCCGAGTCAACACCATGAGCACACGGAAGAGCTGCCCTCTAACACAGGGACAAGGAGGAAGCGAGGAGAAGGAGACTGAGGGCACTCCAGACATGGAGCCACAGGAGTGTGAGCTGGAGCTGAGGAACAAAGCTATTCTGCAACAAAAAAGGCGCCTTAAACAGGCCACACAATTTGTGCACAAGGACTCTGCTGACCTGCTTCCCCTGGATGGTTTGATGAGGCTTGGTACCTCCAAGGATCTGGTGAGTTCAAAGGGATCCCATTTGGGAGTGGGTCCACATCCTAACATTCCCCGCTGCCAGATAGCATTCATAATTCCCCTCAGGTTTGGCAAAGAGTCACAGGTCCAGCAAAGAAAAAACTGCACCTCAGCACCATTTTGGAACAGGTATGGGGAAAAGGAAAGGACAAGTCTCCCATTTTTTGCATGACTATGCTTTCCCACAGGGCCTAAGCACAGAGGCAGGTGGACAGGGAGTGGAAGGATCTAACTTTCAACTTGCACAGTGCATAAATACATTCATCTGATATGTATATTTCCATGTGGGACACCTCTGAAAGCCCACACATACTCCTGCAAGATACAGGTCAAAAGCAGATCCCCTTCTTCCTTCACTCAGTGTGAAGGAGCAGGAAGGGAGGGACAGTTCCTGAAACTTTGAAGGGCTTATGTTTGACCTTGATTATTCTCCTTTCCCCTAGTCTTCAAGTTTTCTTTTACCTGTTTCCAGAAGGATAAGTACAGGACGGGACTTCTAGCTGTGTAGTGCTAGTAACAGTAGTCTTCAGCACCTATTGGTGACATCTCTGGGGAGAAGGCATGGAAATAAGGTCCATGGGTGTTTCCCTGTGGAAATGCTGTGCAGGCAGCATCAGGCAGGGGATTCGATCCAGAAATCTGGGGAGAATCTGTGCTCAGGACAGACTTTACCAAGGACACATGACAAGACAGGCAACCATTTCTTGTGGAGTTTCTTGCTGGACACATCTCCCTATTCGTTATATATTCTGGCATTTTTTACCTCTACCTTCTCTCCACTGTGGTGTATAACTTCTCAAGGATGGGATGGTTTAAACTCTTTTCTCAAAAGACAGTATGAATGCCTCAGGCTCTCTTCTGCGCAATCTGCACTGCACTGTGTTGCTGCTCTAATAAAAGTTCCTTATCTTTAAATGTGGGCCAATAAACCAAGGACAAGTGATTCAGAGGCATCCTCCTGGTGAGTGCAGGGGGCACAGATGTATCTTAAGCAGCACCGTGGGCCCATCAGCTGGGGCTAGGCGAGATCAGGGGCAGCCTCTGTGGCCAAAAGCTCAACCATTTATTCCAGATGTGTCGTGAAAGATATTGCCCCTCTCTATAAGCAGCACTTCCTTCTGTAGCTTTAGATCATCACAACAACAACAACAACAAGGTTTCTTGTGTGCGTGTATCTGGCTTAGGCCATTTTGCTTCCACTTTCTTTGCTCCCTTTGCAGGCCTCACTGTTGCCTGCAGCCAGGCACTGCTTTATGCTGCAGCACAAATTAGAAGGACAGGCAGGTTCCAGGCATTTCGGCCTGAATGGAAATTACCCTCTTTGCTTCTTCCTGAAACCTGTGGGACTTAGCGGTTTTGCTTGAACAGCTTAGGGCCCTAGGTGTCCGTGACTGCACACTCTCCTGCTCCCGGCCCACTCTCCCCAGAGCGGCCCCATCTAGGGTGGAAATTCCTTGGTCACACAGGGACAAGGGTGACTCTTCAAAGCTTCAAAGGGTTCCTCCTCAAAGTGACTTCACCCCATGATCTCCCAGTTCTTGCCAACAGCATGCAAAACTTTCAGCAGAGACTAGTTGTCTGTGTCCCCCTGGGGCAAAGTGCAGTCACTGCCTGAAGTCTAACAGGGAAGCTGTAAACATGGCCTGCTAGAAAGGAGCAGACCTCTTTGGAAATCTCTGCACTGCAGGGAAGTAGGTCAGACTAAATCTGAGTGTGAAAGAGTCCATCCAGACTGGCAGATAGACCAGCACTGACCTTCATGCAATGAAAAATTTGGCTTGGGGAGTAGATATTCAGACATAGTCCAGGGCTTGTAGATGTAGAGTTTTCAGCAGGTAGGGCACCTTTTGGTCTTTGTGTGATTTCTGAGCATAGTCACAAATCTAGAGAGAAATAATACTGCTTGCTTTGCTTTGATATTGACTCCTATCATACCATGCCTCCAAAATGAAACTGTTGTGCCAGCTGAAGGCCTTTGTACATTTTGAGGCCTTTTTGTACCGCAACTCCTGTATATTACAGATCACAGTCTTTGGCCTTAAGAAGCTGACAATCAGTGTTCTTGAGCAGTCTGAGAAGCGTTATCAGAATCTTCTGTTATGAACAGTTCTACAGATTCATTTTTTAAAAATAAATTCTTTATATGTAAACAGTGTTTGGTCCCTCAGAATCATAGTCTATGTCACGCATGCTCCATAAAAGAATGACTGAAAGCTTATTATCATGGAGCTAAGGAACAATGAGTGAAGTATAGCATCTTTTTTTTTGGCCATGGAAATTTTGCACCAGTGTCAGAAGGCACAAAACAAAGCATCACACACATAGTACAATACCAGGGGTGAATGTGGGAGCTCCGGTACCTCAATTTCTATTTTTTTTGGAACAAGAGACGAACCAGACCTCAGATTTCCAAAAAGGATGTGCTGCATTAAGCAGTCCCTGTTACTTTATGGGCCACTGTAATATTACTGTGACATTTGGGGCAATGCAAATCAGAAAGCAACTGTGTATGTTGATGTCTTTAGGCTTTATAAGAAAGATTAATATTTTGTCCCCATTTTACAGAGAGAATGTGGAACCAAAGAACATTGTCCAAGGTGACATACCTGTTTCAGGAAAGGAAATAGAACTGAGCCCTTATGTTGGTCTAGTTCTGCCATGGCCCTGGCATGTCCTGTAGGAATGATAAAAAGCAGTGGAAGCTCTCTTGGACTATACTGATAACAAAAGCCAGCAAGTCCTTGACAGACAACAGTACAAAATGTGCTCTCAGGCAGTCCTCCAGGTCCATGAAAAACCCTATCTGTATTTCCTAATTTATTACTGCTTCGTCTGAGATGACAGGAAAGCAGAACAGCAGTAGGAATTACTGGAGAGGTTGTTCTTGGGCACAGTGCAGAACATCCCAGGGTTCAATAGCACTTGCAAGGGAGGAGAGTTTATTAATTCCTCCAACCATGTCTGCACTGGCAGATTAGGTACCACAGAATCCCACCTTGGCAGCCCAGTATGTTTTAAGCTTAGTGTGTGATTATTCTGAGTGTCATTTCATAAACAATATCTTTTCTTACACAATCAAAGTCAGGCTGTTACTTTTTGCCGCCATTTTCTGCATATTCAGGTTGTACATTCAGCTTATGCAATGCATTCAAGGATTTTATGGGCTCAGCGCATTCCCAACAATGAAGAATTAGACATTTCAGGGAATAACTCACATTTTCTGCTTTCTTACAACCAAAAGTGTAAGTTTTTTTTTTTAAGGGTGAAGAAAAAAAGTAGCTGCATGAACTAAAATATTCTGAAATTAACATGAAGACCCAGAGAACTGACTTATTCTGCACCCAAAATCAAGATCCTTAGCTCATACCATTTCAGTGAGTCACAATGCCTTGACACTTTACGTGGGAGAATCTAAACACGACATGTTGTGCTGGGAACTTGCTCTGACATTTTCAGAAGTCCTCGGAGGGACTCTCCACTGCCTGCTGCAACTCCAATCAGGTCTCCTCTCACTATCCTCTTCATCTCACTATTTCCTATCAGCCAAAGACAGACAACGTTCTCCATTTTCTTCACTTTATTTGGTGAGATAAAGACAAGGAAGGCCCCAGAAGGCTGCTCTTTGAACCGATGCCCTCACAGTCCCTGAGCACAGCTCTTCCCAGCCCAAGTGATGAAAATGGACAGAGATGGCAGTTTCAAAGGGCTTGATCTTTCTATGGGAAAGGTTGCAGGGAGAGTCATGTCATCTGCATACCAGACTGTGAGAGGAGACAGTGGAGGGAGGATGAGAATTTGGAGACCTGCTGTCAGCTCACAACTTTTTTTCCATGCCCAGATGTTAGCTGGCAACTGAACTGGCACTGTGCTCAGAGTATTTAGGGAGCAAAGTCAAACAGCCAGCTGTCCTTTGGACTTGTGCAGTGGACTGGGAAAGGACTAGGCCACAGGGGCAGAAGGATATTTTTGCCTCGCTTTTTCAACTCCTCAAGTGTCTCTCATGTAGAACGTGGATGATTGGACTCTTATCCCGTGAGTGATGGGAAAATAGAGGCACAAGAGACTTAGCACCTTGCTCAGAGGCATGCTCGGTATGACCAGAGAGTCTATAATATGGAGCTGCTCCAACCATTGGGCAAGACTGGTAAGTCAGTGTGCTTAAGGTTGTAATCACTTCCTTGACCTCAGCATTCAGATCAACCATACAGCTGGTCAAAAGCTTACACACGCCGTAGGATTATGATAGCCCAGCTCATTGCTAATCTATTCTAACTCACATTTCTAACTCACATTCCCTGCACATTGATAAACTATTACACCAATCTTGTGCATCATATAGTAATTTTTTTTGAGGAAGATAAGAACAACTGTTTATGCTGTCATGCGTTAGCCCCTTCACCTAATATGCAGCTGTTACTGAAAACCTTATTGTCAGCTCCTGCAGAAAGGCCATAGGGTACAGTGCTTGGAGAACAGACCGAGCTACCTCCAACAGGCCTAATTCATTTATGGTGCTCCTTACTGAATCAGTTAGCTGTGCAGGATCTGAAGGAACAGAATCAACATTGGATAAGAACTCGAGCATCAGTCTGATGATCTTTTCTTTCCAAACGATGGTGATCAAATGATGATGAGCTTTCTTTCCAAAGCAATAATTTTATGTGATGTGCAAATATATGCACTATGATTGCAAGCAGATTTTCTCTATTTTCTTCTCTTTTGGTGCACCTTCCCTTCTTCTGCCTAGAAGGGAGAAGAAATTCTTACTGTTAAATGTGACCGGAATAAAGCCGAATCTTTAACAAGTTGTCTGGCTGATGAGGCTTCCTTCCAGCAGTGTAAAATATGGGTCTTCACAGATGGACCTCCTATTAGGAAGTAGCATTCTTGATCGAGGGGAGCAGAAACAAGCTCGGAAGATTATTAGAAGCTGGGTTTAGTTTCCTATGCAGGGGAAACATTCTGCTTCACTCCAAATAATTCCTTGTATACCTAAAGTTTCCAGATCCATGCTTTTTTACCTATATGTACATCATCCACCCACCCTGACTCCTTTGAAGTTATGACTGTGGTTAGGTGTTGGCACATATACATCAGGTGGCATATTGCAGTACCTGGACAAATATGAGACTGCTGACTGTATGTTTGGCGGAAAGAACGGCTATGTGGGTGGCAAGCATGCAGCAGACATGTACTTCCTCTCCAGAGACCTGCCTGCTACAGAACTTTAACATAATCTCAGAGGCTGCCGAAAATATTCAGGGTTTAAAAAAAAATTCTTGGGATAGTCATGTCCTACATCAGGTGGTCATTTGCAGGCTGATTCCCTGGGCTAGCAAATATCGCAGTCCTCAGGTTCATACTTAGCTGGGATTTCTCTTTCTTTCTGGTGGAGACAGCAGCCACATAGTGTGGTCCAGCGGCGCCTCTTGGAAGGCAACCTGACCAAGCTGCGGGGCGAGACAAGGGTTCAGTCTGCATGGGTTCAGTCACCGCTGGCAAAAGACCGAGATGAAGAGAAGGAAAGGGGAGAGGACAGGAGAAAAGAGACTCCACACCTGCTAATACAGTGTCAGGTAAGGCAACAACATGGTGCTGCTGATTTCATAGTGATGGCAAATATTCAATTAGTTCCAGCTGCTCCATTTGCAAGTGACATTCCAGTTATTATTTGCAATGCCAGCTGGGCCACTCTTCTGCTACTGGAGACAGTAGTTTTTCCACATGGCCTGTCCTATAGTTTGGATTAGGTTTATCCAACAGAGAAAAGCCTTTCTATCAAATTCTAGCTGTCCATGTATTTGAAGATAAATTAACCTCATTACTTCTCCTTCCTTTGGAAATAAGCATTCCCATGAGAAGAGGTGTTCCATGCACTTGAAAGCAAATACAGAAGCATGCAAGAGCAAACAGCGTCTTATCACTTCAAGGCAGGTACTGCTCTAGATGATTTACTCAGACTGATCCTGCCTGGTCTGATTCTTCAGAACCTCCTAAGAAAATGGCTAGCAGTGTTCTGGGATAACACTCTTTTGTTTCCTCCATGGGAGCAGTATTTTTTCTCTTATATTTCTTTTTTTCTTTTCCTCTTACTTTATCCTATATGGCAGAACACACTCCTCTTTGGCCTTTGCATATAACAAAGCAATTCCAGTGGCTGGGCCCCATTAAATGGCTTTCAGTACTGCACAGTTAGAGCTCTTCAGTAATATGAAGATATTAGATTCACCAAAAATCCATATGTTTATACAGCTGTATTTGTATCAGTAACCTGGCCTATAAAACTTCTCATGTTACAGTGCAAAGCCTACACTTGAAACAAAAATATATCTGCCTTTGAAAATTCAGGTGGCACTAGCCTGCTGGAAAGATTCCGACATGTTCAGATCAAGTCTTTCAGGATCATGCAAATCCATTGACTGGTTTGTTTTCCAGCCTTACTGTTGGAGACAAGCATTGCTTATCCTGGGTTTTAACCCTTTCTGTAGTTAGGCCAGCATAACTGCACTGAGGAAAACCGACTTGCAGGATTGATCTCAGTAGGTACCTCTGGGTAGGTTTCTGTAGGTACCCAGAGTCTTCTTTGAGTAAATCAAGGTATTTCTTTTTTTTTAATCAACCTTCTATATTTCTCATGAAGAGGAAACTCAATGGTAAGGGGGTGCTTTTTCTAGGCATGTGCATTACATAAAGATAGCCAAGCATAGGTATAATATACCAAGGGCAGTAATTAACTTAGGATCAGAACCTACTACTTATTCCCATTTTGTGTTTCTAACAGGCTGTACCCCAGCTCTCCTACACATTTCATTTTCCTTCATAGAGGAGGGCTTGCTGGACATTACAGACAAGGTAATAGGTCTAATGTGCACTTAACTCTCCCTGAACTCAGTACCTTTTGTCAGAGATGTTTCTCTCCTTCTCCATCCAATTTAAGGGCAAGTCAGTTTGCCACACTGGAATCTTCTAGTATACAAGGAAGATAAGCTCTCTTCAGTCTTGCTGGTTTTCATGGTTATGTTCCACGTGGGAACTCCAGAAAGCTCATCTATAAGTGGTGGAACAGCCAGAAATAGAACCCATAGGCAGTAGATTCATTTTAAATAGATGGACAAGTGGGGACCTTCTGGAGAATTGCTTACTGCTGACTGCAGTGTAATTGTTATTAGAAACAGGACATGGCCTAAACTCTGGAAATTTCTATATAATGTGCTAAAGAGTAGTATTCCAGATGCAAACAGTGGTTGAGAACATAGCTGCCAGTGTGGCTGAGACTATGAGACAGGCATAATGTAATGGGGAAGGCTGGCAGTGAGAAGTTTGGGAGTACCGCCTTGGCTTTGACCATGCTAAATTGTTTAATACTATACCTGCCTTACTTGGGCATTTTAAGGAATCATAAATATTTACAGACACATGGGATTATTAGCTAACTTAGTGTAGTAAATCAAACTGAAAAAGAAAAACATTGCAGAAATACTGTGAGAGGTGATAATTGTTTTTGGGTGCTATAAGCAGGAAAGAAGTAGAGTGTTTCATCCCATTCTTCACTCTCCATTGAGATAATGTGGTGAACTGTTCTTACGGCCTTGAAATCTTCATGACTTTTGTTCCCAAGTGGAAGCTCGATCTGAACATAATTCTTTAGGAGTAAAACAAACTTTTGCAAATTAAAAACAAACAAAGACCATCAAACTAAAATAAATAAATTAGGAACTGTTGAAAATATACATCTGTGTAGATTCAGCTGGACACTTCTCCCCTTTTTCACAGATGTGGCCACATGTGGTAAATGCTTATCCACTAATGTTCTTTGAATATGCATCATATAGATGTGTTGCATGTCTAGTTCCAGTGGTCATGCAATTGTAAGTGTGACAAATTTCTCAGCTAAATGGTTCTTCTAAGAATGTGATGTACTTAAATGCTTAGAAAGGTAAATTTCTCTACACTGATATACTTCAGATGTGCCTTGGAGTTTAGATCAGAGAAAAAGCTTCCAGGCAAAATAATAGACTTGAAGTTTCCAGCATGTACTGTTAAAGGCTGCCTTCGAGGCAATTAGTGTTCAAGCTACTAATGGTGTAATCTCTGCATGAGTCTATTATTTCTCACAGGAGCTGCTTTCTCCTTTTTCTTTTATAACAACTCACAACTGACATATTTTTGAAAATGAAGTATTGTAAGTATTGTTTGCTCTCCTTGATTAATCCATGTAAAAATCATAAAATTATTTAAGAAATCAGGAAATAGAGACATTTTCCTTGACTAATGCTGTGCTCCAAGTCCCTGATGGCCACACTGATCTGCTTGCACTGTTTAAAGTACTTAAGCTTTGGGTGGGAGTGAGCATAAGGGTAGGGGAGCTGTGGTAACATTCTGCTTTTTGTGACTAGCCCAGAGCACTGGCTTCCCCAGTGGAAAAAAGAGAAGGAATCACAGGCAAATAATAATGACAGCAGAAGGAAAATGAACCTCCAAAGACAGAAAGTCCAGGTTCAGTTTAGTGTTTCTGTAAGACAGTCTTGAAGAAGCAGACCTTCAAAGATGGGTATGCACTATTGGTGGGTGCAAAACATATTGCTTAGTTGGGAGTTACTCCATGTTTTACAGTTTCTTTTCTAAGTTCCCAACTTTATTTTCTAAGTATTTTCTAAGTTTTCTAAGGATCAGGCACTTACAATATGTGAGAGCTGCTGTTACTTCAGCATCTCTGGCTTGTCACTAAGGTCCTCTGCGCAGAAGGGACAGAAAACAGGTTGTAACAGCATCTATTGTTCCCTTTCAGGGGAAGAGGTGTGAAGAGATGAAGTGGGCAAGGCTTTCTTCCAGAATGATCATACAATGGTGACTTTGGTTCAGTGTGCAGGGTTTTGTCTTTCTCTCACTTCTCTAGATGACACTAGTTGTGAATACTATACTGCAGTATTCCTATCAATCTAGGAATTCACTAGAAGTCCCACACAAAAGGAGACACTGCCTGTTTGGGTAGTCATTCAGATTTGGGATCATTTGGATAAGCCAGTCACCTGGGGAACTGCTTTAAAGTTTTTCTCAAGGATGCTTGTCCAGAATGCTCCTACTTCTCCCACAGACTCCTCCTTCTGGAATCTGGAAGCCCAAAGTACTCAGAGCAGATATTTAGCCCTGGAACATTTTGTCCTGTAACGCTAGAGAAAATGGAGAGAGGAAACATGTAAAGGCTGAAGTGGATGCTTGTATTTCTTCTTATCAATTATTGTTCTACTAATAATGTCCATATGAGTTTCCTGAAAAAAATCACCAGTTATGCATCTTTTGAATAGAATACTGCTAGATTTAACTTACTAATAATGGACAGATGTCTAGGCATTCCAATAAAATTTAAAGAAGACAAGCAATTCAAAAGGAAGTCTTTAGCAGTAGTTTGCATCTGGGAGCCACATTGACTTGGATCTCTTGCCATCTGACTACTGCCTGCTACGCAAGATGAAAGGGCTTGTCACAATATTGGAGGAGTGGGTAATGTCAGCTCTGAGAGTGTAATAATCTGTTATGTGTTTTTTTCCTAGTGCCAAGGTCAGGTATTGAAAGCAACTGTTAACACAGGATGTCTACCAAATCTCATCTCCAAGAGCTGTTTAAAACAGCTGGGGTAAGTCTTTGCACAGCAGGAGAGGACAGATAGATTAATAAATAAATAAAAGCAAAAAAAAAACCCTATGGCAAAGACCTGGGCACTGAGATTCCACTCTTGATTTCCAAATCATATCCTTGCATTGATTCCCCATGCCAGTGATATTGTCTCTAAGCTTTGCATGTGCACATGACTGTTTAGAACAAGATGCAGAGGATGGGCTACAGGGCAGGCATCAGAGGCACTGGAAAAGTTGTGTGTCATCCCCAGGCTAGAACAACTCCCCAGAGTTGTTTTATTCTTGCTGTGTGTAGTGCATGACAGGGAGGACCAGCTGATGATCACCAGATGACGTGAGAAACTCAGCTGGATAGTGCCTTATGGTTTGCCTTGTGGAATCTGCCTCCAGACGTCACTGCTGTATGAATGAGGTTCCTCCTCTTCTGAGTCTCTTCCCAATGAGACAAAGGCATGCTGGAAATTGATGAGAATTCTCTTCCTCTCCTCCATCCTCTTCCTTCTCATCCTCTTCCTCCAGTTGAGGCATAACAACTCTTGTGTCTCACAGGCTTGAAGAAGTGTCTGTCATGGACTGTGGAGATCTCTCTCTTCCCATCCCCAGCGTTGTTGGCCGAGTAGAACACTTGGAGGTGCAAGTTGGCCAGGAGATACTGCTGTGTTCAGCACTGGTTGTAGGTGAGAGTGCCAACCCTTGCTTTCTCCCAGCTTTCCTGTGCCCCTTTCTCTCTGCCAAGGGCATTTAAATGAATCTGTGAGAAAAACAGTAATGTGGTGGGAAGTTGGTGATGTGGTCACCTGTGCTGCTAACAGAGCTTATCATGTGCTGTGAATTCCCTCAGCGTAACCAAAGGCAAAGAGTGTGGGAAGTGTACAGAGAAGAGAGACTGACACTAAAAGGGGGTTGAAATTAGGTGCTTTTTGGTAGTAACCCAGCATGTGGAAAATTCTATTTTGCTTTTAAAATTGACCTTTTGTAGACTGCTTGATTAGTCCTCTGGATGTGCTGTGTTCTCCTGTGCCCTGGGCTGGCTGCATGCCACTAGAGGAAGTGACAGAGAGTACAGCTTATTCCCCAGAGTGTTTCTCTGTGTACCCATGTGCCCCTGCTGCAGGGAGAGCCCTAGAGGAACAGGGTAGACCTGGACTGCTGAATCCCCAAGATGTCCTGAGGTGGGACACTTTGGAGGAAAGAGTTGCAGAAGACAAGGCACGGAAGCAGACCCAGAGAACAGCAGACTGAATTTTCTGCATTTACATCATACTCTATGCATCCTGAAAACACCTTATTGGCCCTATTTTTTCCTGTCCTTTCTTCCCATTAGCCAATCCAGCCATCCCTGTTGCCTTTATCTATCTCATCTTTGATGAGTACTGTTCACTCTCTTACCTTCAGGGACTCCCTTTCCCCTACCTCTTTCATGTCCATTCTTCCTGGTTTCCTGGACATCTAGAGAGAAGTTCCTCCTTCCCTCACTCTCCTTCCATCATTCCCGCTCTACTTGCTCGTGTCCTTTGTGGGAAAACTGCTTTAGGGCTGGCATTTATCATTTTAGCACCTATGCATTCTGCTCAGATATGGAAATTGCTGCCTGGAAGAAGCAGAATTGCCAGGTCTGTGTTTCAGAATTGACACACGGTTCTCTTGCTTATGTGGAATAAAATACAGACAACAGTTACAAGTCAAGCGGGCATGCAGCAACTGTGGGAGAAATTAAGAATGTTACAGGTGCCTGCAGAACACTGCAGGACCCAGGACCTGAGGATTTCTCTTTCCTGGACACTGAATATCCAGATGGGTGCAATCTAAGACCCAGGAGGTCTCTCTATCCCAGTCCAATGGTTGTGGCTGCTGCTGTTTGAATTTGCAAGTCTGGCCAGTAGCAAGGTCCAGTGTATATTCCTGAGAAGTGCATACATGGATGGTACTAACGAGGCTCGCCACACAAACTACCCACTATCACGGGCCTTTACAAGCACTCTCAGAAGCATGAACTGCACTCACATAAACACTAGCACAGGTAGTTCAGTCCCATTCCTTCTTTCTGCTGATCAGGATTGAAGTTCACTGTCAAAAAACGAACACTTGTTCTCTAGATTCACAAGAACACTCACATTCACAGATCCCTCAAAACTTAGCATGATCTATTGTTCTGCCTAAGATTCACGTTTTGACACTGGGACTTCTACCCAGCTGCTGGCTCAGGCTGTGAGTTTTTCCAGATGTCCTCCTGCTCACCAGCTAATCCACCTTGAAGTTTGGTAGGAAATTATGCATATGCACCCACATAGCATTAAATTCACTGGGAAATTGTAAACACATCCAGGCCTTTCCAGTTGCTGGTATTTAGACCTCTCACACATATAGCCAAGTGTCTCCAGTTGTTGACTCATGACCCTGTGGGCCTTGTGACCTATGGCTCCTTCTCCAGCTGCTGGCACCCAGATCAACTGTCCTTGTGACTTTCAGTGCCTTCTCCAGTTGCCAACACTTAGACCTATAAATTATATGATCTTGTGACTTACAGTCCCTCCAGTTATTGGCACAACAACTACTCTTGCATGCCAGTCCCTTCAGCTGCTGGCACATAGACCTTGCACACTCACTTATGCACACTCTTCTCACAGAAAGTGAGATTACTCAGGGGAAAAAAAAAAACAGCTAAGAAAACAATTTACTGAGAAGACAGGATAGACTGCAGTGATTGGGCACAGGACTCAGTCCAGACAAGTGAACCGATTGCAGCCTGCTTACATTTGACCAACTCTGTTATCCCTCCTTTCTGCATTTTCCCATGTTTGTTCTTCCCTGATCCACCTTGGTCATCCCTTTCCCCGCTTTGGCTCTTCCCCTAAACTCACAATCCCACAAGCCCTTTTCAATATCCCATAGTAAGTTTTACACAGACCCATAAGCCTCCTCAAATACAACATAATACTGACTGTGATCATGTTTTTCTCTTCCTATCACTTACAAAATTCATATTGACCCTCTTCAAGGTTGTGCTTGAGCTGTTCCTTTAACGGCTCAACAACCCGTCATGGAAGAGTTCTAGTCTTTGCTATTGCCACTGTCATCACCACCTGTTAATGTATGTACCCATGTCTTTAACTCTTCACTTTCCTTGTTATTTGTTATTTGCTTTATACAGAATAATCCTTTACCAGATAATGAATCAGATGCTCACATAATCTTATAGGAGGGAGACACTGTCTTTAGAGAGGCAGTCAAAGTATTGTCTCCTGACCAGCCTCCTCTCTTTTCCCAGATGATGAAATGCTTGAGTTTTCCTTTGGTCTCCAGACCCTGTTGTCATTAAAGGTAAGGAGCATTCTTGTTTATCGCAGGGCTCCTCTCAATGAGTCCTGCAAGGCTTGGTTCCTGGAAGCATCTGAAATGCTCATGCTCAAGCCTTCTGAAGTGCCACCTGCACTGCTTGCTGCACAGCTCCCTGGCTCACTGCAGTATGCTTCGAGTCACTGATCCCAATGGTTAGAAATGAGAAGATGAAACTGAGGAAGAAGAGACTGTAAAACAGAGGCAACAATGTGCCACTAGAGTTCTAACTGCCTTTTGCAGGTAGACATGAAAAAGCACTGTCCTTGCTTTGAGCCGAATGAAGCTGTATGGCCACATCCAGTGTTGAAAAATGACTGGACACGGGGGCAGAGAGTCCTTTCACTTTATCAGCTCAGGCTGGATTTACTGCTGTGACCAGCTTGTCTCCTGGGCAGAACAGAACATAGTCCCAGCAAGTTTGCATCTGACTGCCAAATATGCAGCCACATGCTGGGACTCATAAAGCAGGAAAAGCATTGCCTGAAAAGCTGAGTGATGTGAGGACATGGCCCTAGAGGGAGTAAAACTGGAGGAAGGGAGCAGGATGGCCCTGCGGAGGGTTTGGAGAGGAATTCAATGGAGGGAATCAGAGCCAGGAGGTAGAAATATGGCAGGGAGGGGGAACTATGAGGTCTCTCCAAATTGGGATCTCTCCAAATCCCAAGGGGGATGTTTGGTGATTTTCCAGCTTCCCCCTCCAGTCACAGACATCATGAGACAGAGGTGCTTGCTCTCTGAAATGTCCAGCGAGTAACTGGCTCTCCCCTTCTTAGTGCTGCATCGACTTGGAGGAAGGAGTCCTGAGATTTAAAGCACTGAGTCAAGAGCTGCCTTTCCTACATGCCTCTGAAGAGCTTGGTCAATGACTGGCTGCATATCCCATCTCTGGGGGGTGAGGAAACTTGCTGTCATATGAGAGATGAGTGTAAGATTTTCACAGGCCTCTAACCTTGATGATTTCTGGTCTGAGGCATTCACTGAGGAGTGAAAAAAACAAACAAACAACCAAAAGTCCAAAAAACACTAATGGGAGCTGGAAGCTGTCATTGGTGGAAATGCTTTCTTCTTTGGAGAGCTCCCCTCTTTCAGTGAACCCTCCTGCTTGTCCCCATGGCACTTTATGGCTCTTTATTGTTGTTTTTCTGTCCCTCATCCCTCAAATTTATGTAAATTCACCCTATCCTTTTAATAACTCTTTTTACAAAGCACTCTATTCATGACAAGAGTGAGTCATTTTGAACAATCATGACAAGAGAGAGTCACTTTGAATAATCTCCAGTCGTGCCGTGGCCAGGGAGGTGGTGCTCTCCGAGATTGCTATGAATGCTCCCCTTTCCTCTCTACCTGGATGAGAGGACTCCATTCCCCCTGCTTTGCAGGAAGAAGCCTGTGGCCAGTCTCCTCACCTGCATGCTGGGAAGCTGGATTTCATGTCCGCTTGCTGGCTCAGAGCACAACAGAAGGATTTTCTTGGAAAAACTGCAGCAAGAGCAATGTCAGAGTTCTTAATTCTAAGAAACCTTTGTAGAAATGCTAAGCCTAGATGCCCAGAGTACAGTGAATGCTCACAAGTGCTTCGGGTTTGCCAGTGCAGCCTTGCTACTAGGCTATATTTTTGTGAATGTTAATGCTTAGCATGTCTTGTTATATATAGTAGCCAGAGTTGCACATCCCAGGCTTCTGACCAGGTCTCTCCCCTCTGCACTCCAGCTGCTGGGCCTGCATTTCTATCACCTCACCTATCACCTTTGCTGCATCATCAAACTGAGTTTCTGCCACTAAGTTTAAATGCTGCAGTGAATTACAGCACCTAGAGTCTTCTGCTCTGCCAGCTCCTTACTTTCAACTTGAAATCTGGTGATTGGACACAAATATATCACGAGCCTCAAGCCCTGGCATCCCACAGCCTTTGGTACTCCTTTGGTACTCCTTTGGTACTCCTGCATAAACCCAGAGAAATAGACTTTCCTGTAGTATCAGCTTAGGTCAGAGAACTGTGGACTCATCTGGGTTGAATAAGATGGAGACATATATATATATTCATTTTCATCCATAGCTGTATGATAGTCTATTTTTGCTACCTCTAGGAAGGATGCACTGGGACAGCTTGCTCCATGCTTGGAAATGATCCAGATTGATATTTTTCATAATATTTAGCACAAATTTTTCCATACCACATTTGAAACCCAATGAAGACATCTCTTCCTCATGACTACTGAGTCTCCGTTCAATCTCTCCACAATATCCCTTTATCCTCCCATAGAATATTCTCACTTTGCTGGTCATCTTGGAATAAATGTTGTTGGCTGTCTTCCTGCCTTATCAAACCTGTCGTTGTGGCTGCTGTGTTTCTTAAAATACTTGTGATTGCTTTCCTGCCTCCTGCCTCCTCTTTAATTCTTGCCTAAACCAGATGCAGGACTCTAGTTTAACACCAGATAAAACCAGTGGAGATACTGCCTGGCTGATATACGTGACACTAATATTAGCTGCTGTGACTGGCATTCACCCCTCCTAAAAGCAGTCTCAGACTGGTGGCTTTGATAATCATATTCTCCAGCCATCTGCAGCTTGGCTCCTGAGCCATTCTTCCACTTGTGCAGCTGGTTATTTCTTCCTGCGTGGATTGCTTTTCAGGCATCTCCTGAATGACACAAATAGTCCAGTTCTCTCCATTTGTGTCTGCACCCACAGGCTTCTTGATGATCTTGTCAAATAAAGTACCAGTAGTCTCTTCTGGACTTTTATCACTTGCATATCTGATCTTCGCAAGCCTAGGGGTCTTTACTGACAGCTCACACTTGTCCTGGACACATCTTGCACGCCAGCTGGAATCCACCTGGCACCTAGGTCACTCTGCTGAAAAAACCTTGCTGGTGTTAGATGAGACACTTACTCCTGTGTTTGTGTGTGCAGCAACTCATCCAGCTTCCAGTGCTTGCTTCCCTCTAAAAACAGCGTGGGAACTATGGCAGATAAACAACTAAAGCTGACAAATAGCATGTCTATTGCAACTCATTATTTATTAACCTTCCCGATCTGTTAAAAACAAAAAATAATTATCAAGGATCTTCCCCAAATCAGACTGAACCTAACAGAAATCTTTCCATTCATTTAAGGAATGCTGGATTAGATCCTATAGAAAGTTGGCATGACTTGAGTTGTCATCTCCCTTTTGACTGCTGCCAGCCACTTACTGCCCTGCAGGTGCTTGCACATGAGCTGCTGTTGGATGCAGCAGGGGCTGTTCTCACACATCAGTCTTTGCACACCCATTTATTTGCTCATCTTCAGAACACCCTCCAGTCCTTCTGAAGCCTTTCTGTGATTCTTATGCCTCAATTCATATATCATGAAAAGTTCAGGTTCCTCTATTAATTAATGCCCTATGGCAGCTGGAAATACCCATCTCTGCCTACCTCTTTCTCTCTCTCTGCCTTTTGGCATCCTCTTTATCTCCGCCCAAGTGAATCATTCACTCTCCCACACTGGTAAGTAACAAGTTTGCTCTTTCCAAAAGGAGTCTTTCCCTTCCTTAGATAATCTTTTTAAAAAGTTTCATATACACTGATTGCTAATACTCTCTTACATTCTGCCACATTTTGCCAGCCTTTCCTCTTTGCTCTTGATAATTGCATGTATGAATGAAGACTGTACCATTTCTCAGCCACAGAGGGGGTATTTCCAGCAAGTGTGGGAGAGCTATTACAGCAACTGTGAAATCAGCTCCAGAGCATGAGCCATGTTCTTCACCCTCCTCCCGCCACATCGGCTGGACATCCAAATTCCCTCAGTAAAGTATCTTCCTCCAGAACATTGAGAAACCTGTTGGAAACAGTTAGCTTGAAACACCACCCATCATTCTTTATTGCAGGCAATAGGGCTTACAGGAAGTCAGAATTTACAAGAGTTTACAGAAAAAACTGTGACTAAATGAGATTTCTGTGCCCGCAAGTCACCCCCGATTTTTTTTTTGGGGGGGAGGGGTGGGAGTAGGTAACTGTGCAAAGGTCTTTTCCACTAGAGAACCAAAAAATGCTAAAGCTTTCACATGGAGGGTGGAAATTTAGTACTAACTGCCATCCTAAAGCAGGGCACCGCTACATCAGCTACATCGTCTGTGTGTTCACCCCCTTCTTTGTAAGGTAGCCCAACCCTTTGAAATGCACGATAGGATGCTGTCGTTTTAGGGAGAATGTCTCTGAACCTGCATGTTGGTCAGCTCCTACTAGGGCTGCTTTCCAGCAGTGTGGACAAGTATGTGCTCAGCGTGAGACAGGTATGGCTGAACGTGCCCTAAGATGGAGAGATTGACTAAGTGACTTTCTGGGGCCCTTTCCAAGGCCTATGTGCAAGAGTAAACCCATCCCAGGAACATGCACCTTTCTGAAGCCATAATCACATCATTTGCCTTGCCAAGCCTGGGGGACACACGGCCTTTGAAAGGAACAGGAGCTTCTGCCAGCCATTACGCCAGAGGCTGACTCCTCTCATGGGGAGTTACAGAACTGAAGACTGTTGAGCTGCTTAAATAGATTTATAGTCCTCCTTTAAAAGAAATTCAACGAACAAATGCCAGGCTATACCTGGAGAGTAATGGAAATGATGGCATCTACCAAAGTGTTCGTAAGAATTAGAGCAGGGACGGACAATAGTTTTATTGTCTCTCAGGAAACTAAAATAAATCCTTCCATTTACTTGCTAGTAAATTGAATGCCATAGCCAGAGCTGCAAACTGCTTATCCTCAAATGCCTGCACGGATAACTCAGTTGGACTCATTTTCTGCACAGTCCCTCATACATAGAAACACACCTGACAAGGCCTGCCCCACCGGAGAGCTTCCTGCAACCAGTGGCTTTGCTAACCTGCCGCTGAGCGGGATGCAGAGGGGGTACCTGCTACTGCCTAGGAAGGAACGACTACTACTTCCAACTCCTTGAAGCGTGTTGGCTGTGCAGGATAAAGAGGCATTAAGTTACCATTAAGCTCTAACAGTAACTCCACCTCTCCAGAGAAGGAGCCACATCAGCTCAGTCCCTAAGCAGACGTCCAAGCCGCAGAAAATTGCGGCCTGCGGAAGTGCTATAAGTGGCCAGCCTTGAAATGGCCACTTTGGTGTTCAGGGCATGAAAAGAAACGGGAAGGCACATTCTGGCCAAGGAGCAGTACAAAAGTCATGATATAATTTGCAAGGACAGTTCTCATCTTTTTTTTTTTTTTGTGCTTAAGGGTGATAGGAGCAAAATGCATCTTTAAGTACTACAAGCAAAACAGAACTGTTAGAAAGAAACCTCGAAGCACTACTATTTTCTCTGCAATGGTTCCAAGAGCTGTAGAGCTTCGGGGATCAGATGTTCAGTAGAATCAGCAGCTTCTCAGCTCTGCTTTCCACAGTGCAACATGCTAGTGCTTGCATGGAGCACAGCAGCATTAACCTCAGGCCAACAGAAGAGGGCTGGGCTGCACACCTTATGCTTGCCCTGCCCAATGCACATGTATTTTTGCCCTTTCTCTTTTAGAGATAGTTCCTAGAAAACTATCATCTCTCTTGCACTAACAGTGGATCAATTTGACCTTCCTTTCTTCCTTGGAAATCTTTTGACCTGTGTGGCAAAGTCTGTTTTGTATAGAGAAGTTCCAGTCATTTGCACCATTTGTACCCCTTTGTGCTTGTGTTGCTAATAAATGTTTCCATTGGGCATGGACAGCATTGAGTTGTTCTGTTACCAGTGTAGACAATTCTCTTTTGCTGCTCGGGCTCAGGAAAGATTTACAATGCCGCAGAACTGCAACAGCCTGGAAGCCCAGCTGCCAGATGAGTTCATCCAGACCCCTCAGACAAAGAAAATGCTTCAGACAATTGTTGGGGCTCTTAAATCTCAGCAGGAGATGATGAGAGAAAGTATTTCTGTGAAGAATGCCTACTCCACCAAAAGCAAACAAGATGCTAAACAGCGTCATGGCAGTCACACGCTGTGGTAGGGCTCCCTCCAATCCTATCCAACTTGATGGCACAAGCAGCTGGAGAGCTCATATTCTAAGCAGCGCGACATGTGCCAGATTGTGCAAACCAGGACTAAAATTCCAGGCATTTCTATGTCATGCTGCCTATAAGCATCCTGCTTCTGTCCAAAAGCTGCGAAAGAGCAGCAGGCTGTGTTCGGGCTGAAAGACTGAACTGAGACTTCTGTATCAAGACTTCAGGAAATCTGCTTTACTAAAGCTTGCTCCACTGGGGTCCCTCTTGGTGTCAGTTCCACTCATTCTGAAGTGTAAGACTAAACCAGGGAGTGACAGGGTTAGGGAGAAAGTATCTCAGAATACAGTGCAGCCTAAGTGTTCACCCTAGGGTGAGAGATACTTGCTCCTTCCCAGCTCAGCTGGGTCCCCAGGGCTCCAGCAGGGGAGACAATGATAGTAACTGTTGCTGTTTCACCTGAAATTCTTGGGAAGAGAGGGGAGAGAATTATCACTTGTTCCTATTCTCAGAGCAGCAGCTCTAGGTTTTGGTGAACAAATACCTAGAAGTAGCAGGAAACCAATGTACTGAGACCTAGGAGATCTCATTTTCATCAGGAAAGTAGAGCAAGACTGATAAGAATCAAAGGGTCACACTAGCCTACCAGCAGCTCTGTTTTATGTGGTAGATGCCCACTTGGACTGGTGGCTTTATATCTCAGCATCAAAATAGCTGGCAGAATTTCCCAAGGCTCCAAGCCCCAACACGATTCCTTGCTTTAGTCCACCAAGAGAGGCTATCAGCTCTCCAGAGCTGACAAAGTCCAAGCACTGCTGCTCTCATAGCCTGATAGCTGCCCATAGCCTGATCACTACTGTTACCAAAGAACCACTGTACTTGCAGAGCTCCAGCTTCAATGAAGGGTCTAGCTGGACAAAGCACTTAGGTAGTTTTACAGGGGAGCATTTAAAGATGCCTCTGAGTGAGGCCATTATAATGGAAAAGCTCCCACCAGTTAGTGGCCTGGGAAGCAGAAGAATGCTGTTCCCCAGCTCACCATAACAGCACAGCATGTCCATCACCTCCCTGCTCCAGGCTTCCACTCCTAGAACTATCCAACACAGAGGACAGAGGCTGTCTTGTAAATACATAAACTGCAAAGAAAAGTTAGGGGTATGCAGAAATCCTGCTCTTCTCCTACATGTTTCCTACTTCAACAACAGACCTTTTGGCTGAGCCAGACACCTCCTTCCTCCATATCAAACTCCTTCTTCTAATGTTAGGGCTGCTCTTGGATGTTTTGCAGAGCACGGCACAGCAAACTTGAACAGAGTGCAGTATCCTCAAGTGTTCTCATTTGCTAAAGGGAGGTCACTGAATTAATTATATTTGCCCCGACTTGGATCCAGCCTTCTCAGGCTATCGTATGGGTGAAAGGGGAGCTCCATCCATCATGCTTGTTCAACAGGACATCACACAAATGACAGAAGGTAACAGATGCAATGCAGCAGATGGATGTGCTGCTCCTGTCCTGATAACTAAAGACAGGCCAACAGCAAGCTGAGATGGGGAAGAGCAGAACACCAGCTGCACATGGCCAAGTCCCTGCCTGGGCCTCTGCAGATGAGCATCTTGGACAAGCCAGGGTTTCCTCCATCCTCTGCATACAAGCAAGTGGAGCATCCCCACTGGCCGACCAGTCATGTAGGATTCAAAGGAGCACGGAACTTTCTACAGCAAGAGGGAAGTGTGACATTCCCACTGCTTTTTATGAAATGGACAAGCTATCACTGCAATACCAATCCACAATTAAGACAAATTTGTTTTATTGCCCAGTTTACAGTTACTTTGCTAAGCCACAACCATCTCTGGTGTCACTCTGCCCAAGAGAACCAAGCCAAGCAATGCTTCCTGAGTACAGCTGGGGTTCCTTGGAGCTTTCATATCCCATGGCAAGTCAGCAGTGCAAGTTGTGGTTCTCACACATGTTCCCAGATCCTCAGAACAGAAGGCAGCTTGTGAGAAACTCAGCTTGGCAGGAGGGGAGCACCAGAACAAAGGCAAACAATTCCTGGGTCTCCTGAAGAAAATCATCTGCACAGGACAGAAGTGGAAAGCCCCTCTCCTGTTGCCCAATTCAACATCTCAACCTGCAACTCCTGTGCTATGAGCCCACAAGGAACTCTGAAGTTATCACCATAGCACCTCTAAGTACAGACCAAAAGCAAGACTGAGCTTGGGCCTTCTCTCCCTGTGTCCTCAGGGCTTGTCTATAGTCACCCAAAAAAGGACTTTGGAGAGTAGAGAATATGGAAATAGGCAATGGAAGGCCAATGAGCAGAACCCTGGACTCTTGCTGCCCTGGTAGCTTCCTCAGCTACACAAATCAACTTGGCACCATTCCTCAAGTCAACAGGCAAGCACTTGCTTTCCTGAAACTATGAAAGGTGATAAGGGGCAACAGATGATAGCGTGGTGGGTAGAAGAATCTATGCCAGGTCTTGACACTGTGCCTGGCTGTTCTGCTGGTGTTTCTCAGGAAAATATAGTGTTTTGTGAATCAGATCTTTGACGGAAGAAATATCACTTCTTTCTAGAAAAAGAAGAGAGAAAGATGATTGGTAGAGATCCTTATCAGGTAGCAGATTAGTCTCCTTGCTGAGAAGTACATGAAACTCTAGTTCCCGGGATGCCACCTGCCAACAACCATTCCTCACCTTTTTTTTTTTTTTCCCCTGCATAACCCGCTCCCTTTCTGCACTTACCTACACCCAGCTGCTGCAAGAGATCTCCAAACTCTGGGTCACTCTCCAGGATTTTCAGCAGGTTGGTGGACTCCATTCTCTCCAGCTGGACATCCCAGTAAATGTAGATCTTCTGACTGAAGCTGACATAAACGAGGCATGGGCTGTTGCTTCCTCCTTTGCATGCGTAGAGGCCTGGAGAAAGCCAAAGGATGGAGATGCTGAACAAAAAGAGAAAGCAAATAGGCAGCTTTGCATGATGTGCTACCAAAGCTGTTTGCTTTCTTGCGAGCAGCCAGGTTGAGTTGCAGAGACATGAGCTTGGATATGGGAAGGCCCTCTGAGATAACACAAGAGATGCCTGTCAGTCTGACAAGCAAGTGTCTCTACAGTGGTAGTAGGAATGCATGGAGCCTGGGAATTTGCATGCTGCTTTTCACAGGTTTGAGAGCAAACCCAAAGGTCAGGCTGGCTCCATATCTCTCCTGGCATCAGCTTAGTTGTTTGCAAACTGAAAAGCAACAGTGAAGACAAAAAATGACCTGAACACTCCCAAACAGGTTAGGAGGAAAACAATCAAACGAACCCTATTCTCCATTACAGACATAGCACAGCATCACTTTCTTTCCTCACTCCTTTTTCCAGATGCTATCAGAGGAATGACTAGCTTGACACACTGCAGTATACAGGCCCCAGGAGAATTATTCCCCACTGCAGACATCCCAAGGGCCTCAAGTCTCCCAGAGAAGAACATTAGCGTGGAGGGAGAAATGCTGTGAGGCTTTGCAGCCCAGCTGCCCACCTGCACAGAAGGCGCTGACGTTCTCATCTGCTTGAAACCTGGCAACAGTCCGATCGTGGTCGATGATGTAGGTCTGGCCGTCCCACGCACATGCAATCACTTCCTCACGCCCATTGCCCTGCAAGAACCGTACCATCCCCGATTAGCACTCACTCCAAACATTCCTAGAGGCACACAGGAATCCTCCCTGCTTGGAGGGAAAAGCTTCTATTCTGGCACACTGCTTTCAGATGCGTTCAGCGCAGAGCCCTGGGAAAGGGATGGGTAATCTTGTAGCAGCAGTGGCAGATAATCTCTTCTCTTTGGGAAAAGCTGCTAGGCCTTCTGTGCGACAGGCTGGAAAGTGAGAGCACAACGAGGCAAGGACAGTAGAAAATATGGAAGAGCAGAATCCGAAATCCAACTGTTTCTTCCCACAGATCATACGGAACCCTGGGTCTAACATTGGTTGCTGCCAAATGCATTAAAACATAAAAGTTTCCCAGCAAATGTACCCATACTCTATCCCCCTCAGCACCCTGAACCTTCTCTCCCCCAAAGTCACGCGTATGCCATACATGTCATACAAGCTATATGAAATTTTCCTTGTTTTATTTTTTTCCCTCATCTTTAACTTTATTAAGCAGCCTAAGACTTGTGACAAAGAAAGAAAAAAAAAAAAGGAAAGTAAAGAAAAATAAATAAATAAAAACAAGACAGCAACGCCCAAACCACCTTTTCTAGGATATCTGCTGACATAGAAAAGTTTGTGTCACTTCCCCTCCTTGCTTTCTTTCTAAAAGTCTGGATGGTTTCTGGCCCAAGTTTCTCCCTGAAAGCATACTAAAATTCAGCAGAGCTCAGAAACAGAACATTAACTGAAGAAAATATCTTATAGAACTTGATGCCATCTTTCTCTTCTCTATTCTAATCCTCACGGATCCTAACAGCTTACAGACAATCAGGTGTAACAGCAGTGAGCAAAACAACCAGGTCAAACAGGCAACACAGCTCAACCTCTTGCAGATGGATGGCCTCACATGCCTGGGCTGCAACCTGATGAAATGCCCTGGGATAGTTAAAAGCTTCCTCGATGCCATCCTGGGACAATCCCAGCAGTCTTTAGTTGAGACTCCCTCTGCCCTTCCTGCATTCAGGTGCAAACCCATTTGGAGCTTTTGTTCCTCCACCCCATTAACACAAGACACTCACAGTAACATCCAGCTTTTCCAGAGCAAACAACTGGTGATCAACCTGCACAGACCAGAGAAGCTTATCTGCTCCCTCCATGAGTTTCAATGTTCCTGAAAGAGAAAAACAAATATTATTTTAAAAACATTAAGAAGGAGCAAGATGTCCACTAGCATCGGGGCCTGCAAACTCCCTCTACGCTCAGGGTCTTCATATGTAGTGAATCCTGTCACCCAAGCTGCGTCTTACAGCATTTTCTTGAGAGCAGGAACCGCAGACTGAGAAGAAAAATTGCAGGAGCCCTGCTAGTTAGATTGTACTCCAAGGCAGGAAAAAACCTGCCCAAAATTGGCTCCCAGAATACAGTACACCAGCCGATCTCACATCAGATAGCACTCAAAGTAGAAACTCCTTGCCACGTCCCACCGATCACCTGATCTCAGGAGGGTGTATTGGCAGGTAGGAGGTAAGGATGGGCTGGCTGGCAGCATGGACATGTCTCTGGGTGACTAGAGCTACACTGGACACTTCCCTCACACTCCATTCTGCCCACACTATCAGCCAGAGAGGCACTGCCATAGTACAAGGCAGTGCTGGGCATGACACACCTCAGAAGATGAACGTGGCTCCACCCTCACAGCGTGTGCCTGTGTGAACTATGGTGAAGCTGGAGGTCATAAAGTGGCCTTCCAGACACAATCTGCCAGGCTGCCTACTTGGGTATACAGAAGCACAGTATCTTGCTGTCATACAATGGGGTTTTGGACAGAATCCCTGTACTAGTTTGGAGAAGCTGGCTCCCAGGCCTGAGCAAGGCCAGTTCCTGACTGAACATGCAGAGTCCAGGATCCATGTCCTTCCCTGCTTCTGGAAATAACACGAGTTCCTAAGTCTAACCTTCCATGTCAAACTTGCAGTGGGCCTTTGGGCTGATGACTGAACTTCTTCATGCACTTCTTCATTGCAGGGCCATGGGGCCATAAGAGGAATTAATGTTTGCAAAATGCTTAGAAATCAACAGATAAAAGAACTGCATCGGGGAAGACAGACGGCTGGATATTAATAACAACAGAAAACACCACAGGTTTCCTGGAGGAAACAAACTTGTGCAACACTATTTAATTCAATAAGGAACAGAAAGACATGCTCAACTTCACAAGATTTATCGTATCCTAAGATACAGGCAAGTGATCACACACCTGGTTGAAGGAAGCCTCATTCTCCATGAGAACCCCTACTCTTTGGCTCGTGTCTTACTTTCATGCTTACACAGGTATCAGCAGAGTCTCAAGACCAAATTATCTTGCCTGATCCAGGAGGTATTTCTGAAGTCCAATTCCCTCATGTTTCAAGACTAAAAGCACCGAGCCCCTCTTCCCTTCTTTGAATCAGTGAAAGGCCTTGGCTGCCTCACAGGGCTCTCTCCCAGGCCAGCAGAAGGACTTACCATCTAGAGTACAGAGGGCAAAGAGCCCTGAGCCACTGTTCACACTGGAGCAACCTGTAAATGCAGAAGAGAATTACATGAGCTGATGCCTTTTCTATGAGTCTTGTCCCCTCCCTCTCCTGGGGAAAGGTCCAAAACAGCAAGCTGACCCATACTCCCTCCTTTGCTGCCCAGTTTTGACACTTCTAACAGAGATCTGCAATCTTACAAGTAATCCTACTTCCTGACAGTTTTTATCTGTGGGGCGCTAGTTTCTCAAAACACAAGAATCCTGAACCTTTCCTTTGCACTGAATTAGGCCTCTCTGGTTCTACTGGCTGCTCCTAGGAGTCTCTCTGCCTTGTAAGCACCTGCTGTAGGGCCCTGGTGGACTTAATTAAACTCTGTCTAGTCTACAGAAATGCACAGGCACAGGCAGAAGCATCATGAGGGACAAAGCAGAGAACAGCTGAAGCCAAACACAGCATTACAACTCTACCCTGACCATCTTGCAGGAATGGGGGCAGAGCCTTCAGCCATTTGAGGAAGGAGCAAGGGAATGAGGACAGACTCCACTAAGGGGGACAAAGTATTAGTCATGTTAGCACAAAAGCACCTCCATGGCAATTCCTGAATGAGTCTGTTGAGAAAGGCTCCAAGATCCACACTACCAACTCTACTACTGTAACTAGAGCAGAAATGTGCAGAAGCTGTAGTCTCCTCCCAGTAAACTTTGGACAGATGCTACAGTCCTTGCTTTCTGAACAGACTGGATGCTCGCTTTCATGCTCATTTGCATACTTACGCCTGTCTTTCCCAGCCCATGCCCCCATGGCCGTGAACTTCCTGTAAACAGTGTCCTTTTCAAAGCCTGTATACCACACATTTGTGTGCAGAACAGCACTGGCAGGTGTGACTAGTTAAACCTAAAGAGAGGACTCCCTTGGACACCAGGTTACTTCAGCCTGCCTGCACACTGCTTTCCAGCCAACAGACAGAAAGGACATGCAAGATTAGGGTCGGGAAGCATGCTACATTTGGCAGGAGGAGCACTGGAGCTATATTCAACTACAGCTCCAAATAATTCCTTTTGTGACAATGTGCTAAGAGAGACCCAGGGAGGGACAGGAGAGTCCCTGGGGTCTGTGAGAATGCAGGAAACCTGTCATACAGGGACAGTAGAGCAAAGCTGAAGGCCACCAGGCTTTTTCCCCAGAGGGACGCAGTTCCTCAAACCCGATTCAGTTGCCCACGACCAGCTCTAGGCTACTGCACCCTGCACCCTCCCATGACAGGATCTGCCCTATTTCTGCTGGTCATCTTAATAAAAACAGTCAGCTGTTTTTGCCCCTTGCTGACATTCATCCAGACAGGCTGTGATTAAAAAGATCTGCTGTGCCCTCTTTATAGACTGGGCACAATAGCATTCCAGCTGTTTCACTACTGGTGGTCCAGCACAAGAGGCTTTTCCCACCCTTCCCTCACCCTTTCTTCTATGAGCCTCCATTGTTTTGTGGGTTCTCCTGATTAGGTATGACATTTTGCACGCAGTGAAATAATTAATTTCATGCCGGGATGCCCATGGTGCTCACAGTAGTAACTGAGTTGCAGAAAACAACAGGATGAGCAAGAGGGAGGGCATTGGGGAGGACAAGATACTGTGCGTGTCGTGGGGCTGGGTTCAGAGGGCTGCCCATCTGCCCCAGGTCCAGCTTGACAGGAGAGCCTACACCCTCCTCAGACAGTGCCATATAATTAACACTCCAACAGGGTAAATGCAGCTGGAGTCTAGTCAGCTGCAGGCAGGGAATGAAAGCAGCCTACACTGGGAATCTGGTGCCTCTTTGCATTAACCTCACATGCACCAGGGATGAATGGGAGCCATACATTCTTCAAAACTGCCAAGACAGGGTCCAGAAGGTGACATTAGGCAGAAGTCAGAGCACAAAGCAGTTGCTCTAGAGAAGCACTGACAGTACATAAGAAATGTCTGAATAAAAGCATCGGTGTGTGAGGGCCAACAGGAGCAAGCAGCTGTGGAGAGCTTAGGCACACCACCTGAGCAGAATACATTGGCTGGAGACAGCACACGCTGAAACAGATGGGCAGCCCTGAAGGGACTGGAATTACGTATGTCAGGGGAAAGCAGGACGCAGCTCTCAGAGACCAGGCATCAGGAACCAAGCACTGCAAAGCACAAAAGCAAGTGTGAAGATGAGCCTTGTGCACAGGAGATCTTTGGATCTCAGGAGTAAGAAAGAGGGCATATGCTGCAGCCACGCAAGG